>WNWK01007441.1:0-94150 GCA_009830355.1 Cherax destructor | reverse complement strand
TTTCTCCCACTTTAGCATTTAGGTCCCCTACCACAATTACTCTCTCATTTGGTTCAAAAGTTCCTATACATTCGCTTAACATCTCCAAAAATCTCTCTCTCCTCTACACTCCTCTCTTCTCCAGGTGCATACACGCTTATTATGACCCACTTTTCGCATCCGACCCTTATTTTAATCTACATAATCATTGAATTTACACATTCATATTCCCTCTTTTCCTTCCATAACTGATCCTTCAACATTATTGCTACCCATTCCTTAGCTCTAACTCTCTCAGATACTCATGACTTAATCCCATTTATTTCTCCCCACTGAAACTCGCCTACCCCCTTCAGCTTTGTTTCGCTTAGGGCCAGGACATCCAACTTCTTTTCATTCATAACATCGGCAATCATCTCTTTCTTATCATCCGCACTACATCCATGCACATTCAGACAACCCAGTTTTATAAAGTTTTTCTTCTTCTCGTTTTTAGTAGATTTGTACAGGAGAAGGGGTTACTAGCCCATTGCTCCCGGCATCTTAGTCGCCTCATACGACACGCATTGCTTACGGAGGAAAGATTCTTTTCCACTTCAAGTTATATATTTTATTTCAATTTAACAAAATGATAATACTATAATATTTTAAATGAACAGTATGATGATATGATATTGCAACAAGTGTTAAGGAGGATGACATGTAAAATTGAGATTATCTTAAGTAAAATAACATTGGGTTTGAAAGTTTGCTACAGTATGAGTATTTAGTATAGTGTGAGTAGGTGATTTTTGAGAAGAGTCTTGAATTGATTTTCGGACAAGGTTAACAATATTTACTGGTAATGAATTCCAGATTCTGGGGCCCTTTATGTGCATAGAATTTTTACATTGGTTAGTATGGACTCGGGGTATGTCAAATAGTGATCTGTGTCTTGTGTCATGGTCGTGGGACCTATTAAAGTTGTTGAGGAGAATTTTGCGGAGGGTTGATATTAGCATGTAGAGTTTTATGTATGTAGATGGCACATGAATAGGTGTGAATATTTTTTACGGTGAGTAGTTTTAATGGTCTGAATATAGGTGGAGTATGTTGTCTAGAGTGGGAATTTGTTATCATCCTGACTTCAGCCTTTTGCTGGGTTATGAGTGGTCTAAGGTGATTTAATGTTGTTGAGCCCCATGCACTGATTCCATAGGTGAGATAAGGGTAGATAAGAGAATGATATAGTGCAATGAGAGCTGGTTGTGGCACATGATAGCATATCTTAGATAATATACCTACTGTCTTTGAGATTTTCTTAGAAATTTGTTGTATATGAGTTTGGAATTTAAGACTACTGTCAAGGTGGATTCCTAGGAATTTTCCCTCTTTGATTCTTGTGATGGGTGCACCATTTAGTGTTATGTTAAGTGGAACATTTGTAGCTTTGTTTCCAAACTGAATGAAGTAGGTCTTGTCAGTATTGAGAGTAAGTTTATTTGTCGTCATCCATGTTGATATTTTCTGTAATTCGGCATTAACTGTGTTGGCTAGTATGACTGGATTTGGGTGAGAGAAGACATATGTTGTGTCATCTGCAAATAGAATGGGTTTGAGTAGTTGTAATGCATTCGGTAGGTCGTTTATGTAAATGAGAAATAAGAGTGGCCCCAGGACGCTACCTTGAGGGACACCGACTGTAATTTGTCGTGTGGAAGAGTTCACTCCATTTGTGTACACATACTGGCTTCTGTTGCTAAGGTACGACTTTAGGTAATTGAGGGGTTGCCCCCTAATACCATAGTGCGCTAATTTTGTGAGCAATAAATCATGGTCGACTGTATCAAATGCTTTGCGTAGGTCTATAAAGATTCCCAGCGGAACTTCTTTCTTCTCAAGTGCGGTGTATATTAACCCTAACATGTGTGTTATAGCATCGTTTGTGCTCTTGTTAGTCCTGAATCCAAATTGACAGGGGTTTAGTACATTGTGTGAGACGAGGAAGGAATAGATCTGTTTATGAATTAATTCTTCGAAGATTTTAGAAAGCAGTGGTAAATTTGAGATTGGTCTATAATTGTTCAAGTCACTTTGGTCACCTCCTTTGTGGATCGGGGTGACCCTAGCTATTTTGAGAATTGATGGGAAGGTGGAAGATTCAATGGATTTATTGAATAATGCTGGTATAATTGGTGACAGTACGTGTGAAGCTTTTTTGTACATAAAGGGTGGTAAGCTGTTTATGTCTCCTGCTTTGTTTTTAAGGGTGTTGATTATGAGCGAGACTTCAATCGAGTTGGTAGGAGCTAGGAATAGTGTATCTGGGTAGGTGTTGGTGAGGTAGTCTGTTGGACGAGTGTTCGAGCTTGGGATTTTACTCGCTAGATTTTTACCTATGGTGGAGAAGAAAACATTAAGTCTGTTTGCTGTCTCAGTCAGTGAGAGTAGGGGTTCGTCTGTTTTCAATAATTTGATAGTATTTTTCGTGGATATCTTTTTATTTCCTAGAATTGTAGATAGAGTTTTCCAGGTCTTTTTCATATCACCTTTTACAGTCTGGAGTCTGTTCTCATAATACAATTTTTTGGACCTTCTTATCAGGCTAGTAAGGATTGATGAGTAGCGTTTGGATTGTTCTCTGGTTATTAGACCCCTTCTATATTGTTTTTCATATTGGTGCCTCTTGTTTATGGATTTAAGGATGCTGGGTGTTAGCCAGGGATTCTTAAGTCGCTTAGCTGTGATCTGTTTAGTTTTTTTGGGGCAATGTCTGTTATAGAGGTTGTGTGTTTTTTTAAGGAAGTTCTTGATGCATTCATTAGTATCTGAATGTGTTTCTAATTCATTAAGCCAGTCAATGTTCGTCATAGCTGATATAAAATCATTAACAGCTGACTCATTATGCAGTCTGAAGGTAACTTTTGCAATTTCTTGGGGCAAAAATGCCTAGGTTAGTTATGAGAAAGGTAGGGTAGTGGTCTGAGGTGTTTTCTGTGATTATGCCTGATTTTAGAGGGGATATTGAGTTAGTCCAGATGTGGTCTAGTAACGAGGTACTATTCTCGGAGATTCTTGTAGGTTTTGATATTGTTGGTAGTAATAAGCAGTTGCTCATAGTGTTTGTGAATTCAGTTACCTGTGGGTCCTGGTCATGTAGGAGATTTATGTTGAAATCTCCTGTGACCAGCAAATGATCTTTGTTAAGGCATGAATCGATTATCAGATTTCCTAGTTTTTCACTAAAGTGGCGGACGTTTGACTGTGGTAATCTGTAGATGTTTATCACTGTGAGGGTTTTTTCAGGTCTTTTGATTTAAATTTAGCTATAATATATTTTCCATGTTCATCCCTTGTGCAAGAGTTTTTGATACATTCGAGTTGATCTGTATAATATATTGCTGTTGAACAACCACGGTGACATCACACATCCTTGTCTAAGGCCCAGTTTTACTGGGAAATAGTCCCCCTCCCTCCTACACACTCTAACCTGAGCCTCACTATCCTCATAAAAACTCTTCACTGCTTTCAGTAACCTACCTCCTATTCCATACATCTGCAACATTTGCCACATTGCCCCCATATCCACCCTATCATACGCCTTTTCCAAATCCATAAATGCCACAAAAACCTCTTTACACTTATCCAAATACTGTTCACCTATATGTTTCACTGTAAACAGTTGGTCTACACACCCCCTACTTTTCCTAAAGCCCCCTTGTTCATCTGCTATCCTGCTTTCTGTCTTAATCTTAATTCTTTCAATAATAACTCTACCATACACTCTACCAGGTACACTCAACAGACTTATTCCCCTATAATTTTTGCACTCTTTTTTTGTCCCTTTTGCCTTTAAACAAAGGAACAATACACGCTCTCTGCCAATCCCTAGGTACCTTACCCTCTTCCATACATTTATTAAATAATAGCACCAATCACTCCAAAACTATATCCCCACCTGTTTTTAACATTTCTATCTTTATCCCATCAATCCCAGCTGCCTTACCCCTTTCATTCTACCCACTGCCTCACGAACTTTCCCAACACTCACAACTGGCTCTTCCACACTCCTACAAGATGTTATTCCTCCTTGCCCTATACACGAAATCACAGCTTCCCTATCTTCATCAACATTTAACAACTCCTGAAAATATTCCCTCCATTTTCCTGATACCTCTAACTCTCCATTTAATAACTCTCCTATCCTATTTTTAACTGTCAAATCCATTTGTTCCCTAGGCTTCCTCAACTTATTAATCTCACTCCAAAACTTTTTCTTATTTTCAACAAAATTTGTTGATAACATCTCACCCACTCTCTCATTTGCTCTCTTTTTACATTGTTTCACCAATCTCTTAACCTCTCTTTTTCTCTCCATATACTATTCCCTCCTTGCATCACTTCTACTTTGTAAAAACCTCTCATATGCTAACCTTTTCTCCCTTACTACTCTCTTTACATCCTCATTCCACCAATTGCTCTTCTTTCCTCCCGCACCCACTCGCCTGTAACCACAAACTTCTGCTGAACACTCTAACACTACATTTTTAAATCTAACCCATACATCTTCGACCCCATTGCCTACACTCTCACTAGCCCATCTATCCTCCAATAGTTGTTTATATCTTACCTTAACTGGCTCCTCTTTTAGTTTATAAACCTTCACCTCTCTCTTACTTACTGCTTCTATTTTTCCTTGTATCCCATCTACCTTTTACTCCCACTGTAGCTATAACTAAAAAGTGATCTGATATATCTGTGGCCCCTCTATAAACATGTACATCCTAAAGTCTACTCAACAGTCTTTTATCTACCAATACGTAGTTCAACAAACTACTGTCATTACGCCCTACATCATATCTTGCATACTTATACTCTTTTTCTTAAAATATGTATTACCTATAACTAAACCCTTTTCTATACAAAGTTTAATCAAAGGGCTCCCATTATCATTTACACCTGGCACCCCAAACTTACCTACCACACCCTCTCTACATGTTTCTCCTACTTTAGCAATTAGGTCCCCTACCACAATTACTCTCTCACTTGGTTCAAAAGTTCCTATACATTCACTTAACATCTTCCAAAATTTCTCTATCTCCTATACACTCCTCTCTTCTCCAGGTGCATACACGCTTATTATGACCCACTTTTCGCATCTGACCCTTATTTTAATCCATATAATCCTTGAATTTACACATTTATATTCCCTCTTCTCCTTCCATAACTGATCCTTCAACATTATTGCTACCCCTTCCTTAGCTCTAACTCTCTCAGATACTCCTGACTTAATCCCATTTATTTCTGCCCACTGAAACTCGCGTACCAACTTCAGCTGTTTCGCTTAGAGCCAGGACATCCAACTTCTTTTCATTCATAACATCAGCAATCATCTCTTTCTTATCATCTGCACTACATCCATGCACATTCAAACAACCCAGTTTTATAAGGATTTTCTTTCTTTTTTTAGTAAATGTGTACAGGAGAAGGGGTTACTAGCCCATTGCTAATGGCATTATAGTCGCCTCATATGACATGCATGGCTTATGGAGGAAAGATTCTTTTCCACTTCTCCATGGACAATAGAGAAAATAAAAAGAACAATATCTATTAAGAAAAAGAAGAAAAACCTAGATGTGTGTATGTATATACAGTGGACCCCCGAGTTTCATAAAAACTTCACTCCTGAAGTCTGCTCAAGTGCCATTACCGAACGAATTTTCTCCCTTAAGGAAAAATTTCACGTAGGTTAGTCTATTTCAGACCCCCAAAAATACTTTTCCACAAGCACTTACAATATTATACTTACATAAATGTACGATTTCCGGGGTTTACGAAACTCGGGGGTCCACTGTACATGTATATGCATGTGCATGCCTGTGTAGTGTGACCTAAAGTGTAAGTAGAAGTAGCTAAATATACAGTCATACCTCGGTTAACAATATTAATCCATCAGAGAGGGCATATCTTTAACCGAATCAATTTTCCCCATAAGAAATAATGGAAATAAAATTAATCCGTCCAAGACTTCCAAAAGTAGTAAAATAAAATATTTTTTAGAACATTTTGACATTAAATAATACACAATTTAATGAACAATAAATAAATACACATGTAAATATAGTACAATAACATGTCACTTACATTTATTGAAGAGTTGTTGATGTGTGGAGGACGGGAGGAGGGAAGAAGGTGGAGTAGTATGCTAGTGTTTGGAAGGGGTATCCCCTTCCATTAACACTGCAGGTACCAAGTTCTTTTTCTGGGGTTACTTCCCTTTTTCTTTTAATGCCACTAGGACCAGCGTGAGAATCACTGGACCTCTCTCTAACAATAAATCTGTCCAGGGAGCTCTGTGTCTGGCGATTCTTTAACACATCCCAGAAATGAGACACCACTGTGTCATTGTACAGGTTGCCAGCACGGCCTGCAACAGCATGGTTAGGGTGATATTCATCCATAAAGCCTTGCACATCAGTCCATTTGGCACAGATCTCCCTAATCCTTGAAGAAGGCACCTTCTTCCATCTCGGTTCCACCTCCTCCTCCTCTGAACCATTGTCCTGACCTGTGGTCTCTTGTTGCAGTTGCTGTTGAAGCTCTTGCAGATCTTCAGTGGTTAGCTCTTCCTTGTGCTCTTCCACCAACTGTTCCACATCCTCACCACTCACCTTCAACCCCATAGACTTGCCCAGTTCCACAATTTCTTCCACAAGAGGCTCAGGCTCAGGCTCCTGCTCAGGGTTCTGAGGCTCATCCCCAAAACCTTCAAAATCCCTCTCTAGGACACAGTCTGGCCACAATTTTCTCCAGGCAGAGTTCAAAGTCCTGGTAGTCACTCCCTCCCAAGCCTTACCTATAAGGTTTACACAATGCAGGATATGGAAATGGTTTTTCCAAAAGTCTCTTAGGTTTATATTCATGTCTGTGGTCACATCAAAGCACTTTTGAAACATTGCTTTGGTGTAGAATTTTTTAAAGTTTGAAATGACCTGCTGGTCCATGGGCTGGAAGAGAGGAGTGGTATTAGGAGGCAAGAACTTCACTTTGATGAATTTAAACTCCTATGTATGCCAATTTAAACACTATGTATGCCGCTCTGATTCTTAAATTTTTGAAACCAGCCTCTGCTGGCTTTAAATTCGCTCACTTCAGCACTCGTTGCAGACATTTTCTTAACGAGATCATCATGCAACTGCCTTGCTTTTTCACATATTATTGCCTCCGAAACACTTTCTGCTGCTAACTGTTTCTTGTTGATCCACACCAACAACAACCTTTCCACATTTTCCAGCACTTGTGATCTCTGTTTTGTGATCACAAATGAACCTTTCGCAACAACAGCTTCCTTGATTTTACGTGTATTTTCCTTGAAGAAGGCACCTTCTTCCATCTCGGTTCCACCTCCTCCTCCTCTGAACCATTGTCCTGACCTGTGGTCTCTTGTTGCAGTTGCTGTTGAAGCTCTTGCAGATCTTCAGTGGTTAGCTCTTCCTTGTGCTCTTCCACCAACTGTTCCACATCCTCACCACTCACCTTCAACCCCATAGACTTGCCCAGTTCCACAATTTCTTCCACAAGAGGCTCAGGCTCAGGCTCCTGCTCAGGGTTCTGAGGCTCATCCCCAAAACCTTCAAAATCCCTCTCTAGGACACAGTCTGGCCACAATTTTCTCCAGGCAGAGTTCAAAGTCCTGGTAGTCACTCCCTCCCAAGCCTTACCTATAAGGTTTACACAATGCAGGATATGGAAATGGTTTTTCCAAAAGTCTCTTAGGTTTATATTCATGTCTGTGGTCACATCAAAGCACTTTTGAAACATTGCTTTGGTGTAGAATTTTTTAAAGTTTGAAATGACCTGCTGGTCCATGGGCTGGAAGAGAGGAGTGGTATTAGGAGGCAAGAACTTCACTTTGATGAATTTAAACTCCTATGTATGCCAATTTAAACACTATGTATGCCGCTCTGATTCTTAAATTTTTGAAACCAGCCTCTGCTGGCTTTAAATTCGCTCACTTCAGCACTCGTTGCAGACATTTTCTTAACGAGATCATCATGCAACTGCCTTGCTTTTTCACATATTATTGCCTCCGAAACACTTTCTGCTGCTAACTGTTTCTTGTTGATCCACACCAACAACAACCTTTCCACATTTTCCAGCACTTGTGATCTCTGTTTTGTGATCACAAATGAACCTTTCGCAACAACAGCTTCCTTGATTTTACGTGTATTTTCCTTGGTCACAGTGGTAGCGATGGTAGAATAGGCTTTATCATACAGCCTGGCCAGCTCAGTGATACGCACTAAACTTTCATATTTTTCTATTATCTCCTTCTTCAGTTCTATTGTATTTCTGAGCCTCTTTGCCACAGGCTTACCACTAGGAGCTTTCTTTGGACCCATGGTAGCTTATTTAGCAGTTGCAAGCACTAAAAAAGTGGGATAATGACAATATACTGGTATAAATGTGTGGGTGGAGTGGGTGGTGGTTGCTCTCGCTTGTAAACAATAGCACACTGACACTCCCTGGAGTGCGCGCTCAGCTGGGCGCCACACAGACGCATCCGGTACGAATGTCGTTAACCGAAGCAAACATTGTTAACTGCAGTCATTTTTTCACGTCAAAAATATCGTTAACCGAATTTATCACTATCTGACTACATCGTTAACCGAGGTATGACTGTACCTGTTATTCAGCGTGTTTATGAGACACAAAAAAGACACCAGCAATCCTACCATCATGTAAAACAGTTTCAGGTTTCTGTTTCACAGTCACCTGGCAGGACGGTAGTACCTCCCTGGGTGGTTGCTGTCTACCAACCTACTACTACCTACTACTACTACTACCAACCTACTACCTTATCAGAAATAAGTAATTTGGCCAATTTCTCACAAAATTCAAGAAAGACCATTTTTAAAATAGAGTCCAGAATAAATAATGCAGACATTTCAGGCACTAAAATAACATTTTCTCTCTTCATTAGTAACATCTCTTGGACCCTCTTATATTACGCTTGCTTTCATTTTGAATTTTTATTCACACAAAAAAACAGAAGGTTTACTGTAACTGAGACTACTGTATAATTATAATAATTGTATAAATAATGTCAACCCATTCATGATCACATATTAGACCAGCCAGTTGGAAGTGTATTGGATGCGTGACGTGATTTGTTTACTTTTGAACAAAGGCAAAAATCAAACATTTGCGCTACATCAAGCACAATTTCAAGCTACTTTTAGTCTGTAAACCATTCAAAATAATCTCTCTCTATTTCTGTAAAATATATTTTATTCTATCAAATGAGACCAAGAAACCGAGAATATAACCATAAAAACCATATGATAATACACTGCAAAGTCATTGTTTTACAGCAGAAACACGGTCACTGTTTTTTTCATTATGCATTGCATGCTGTAAGATTTTATACTGTGCACACTGACCACACAGAATCCTTCTCCAGCAAGATTGGAAGCTGCTAGAATTTTGCCGTAGTAATAGAGGGCCGACACTGGCTTCAAAGCTGTAATATTATGAGACTGACCCCAAAAGGGTTAAAATAAAATACAGTAGACCCTCATTTAACACAAGTTTATCTGGCATGATTTGGGTATAACACGACTGAAGAATTGCAGCACATTTTTATGTAACACTATGTAAAATTAACTTTACACGGTTAGCAAAAGCGGAAAAAAAAATTGAGTGCGCGGTTGCCCGCGGTGGGTTACACCATTGAGTTAATAAGGATACCTACTGCCAAACCCACAACCCTCACCCACCCACATCCACCCACACCACCCTCTCTGCCTGGCCCTGCCACCACCCCACCATTCATACTTCATACGCGTACAGTCCCTCTTCTCTGCTACAAGCTTGTCATTGAGAATTGTGTTTTGATCTATTAATTACTATATCTTTTATCTGCCAAGTAATCATGACACCACTCTGAGTGTTGCTCAAAGTGGCAAGAAAATGTGTAAACATTTAAGTCTTATAATTAACAAAGAAAACAAAGATATTAGACAAGACATAACCTGTGGCCGTAATGAAGTGTTACTTTGTACACATAAAAAGATGTAAACATAAGTTTGTGACTGACTTACTGAATGACTGACTGACTTACTGACTGACTGAATGACTGACTGATTTACTGACTTACTGAATGACTGACTGACTGACTTACTGAATGATTGACTGACTTACTTACTTACTGAATGACTTGACTGACTGACTTACTGAATGTCTTAACTGACTTACTGAATGACTTGACTGACTTACTGAATGACTTGACTGACTTACTGAATGACTTGACTGACTTACTTTAGACATGACTTGAAGCTGACTTACTTGAATGACTTGAATGACTTACTGAAAGACTTGAATGACTGACTTACTGAATGACTTGACTGACTTACTGAATGACTTGACTGACTTACTGAATGACTTGACTGACTTACTGAATGACTTGACTGACTTACTGACCTGACTGACTGAACGACTAACGTTAGACACTCCAGTACAACCATCGACTTCAGTTCCAGAACCTCTACCATCCACCTACTACTAGTTGACAGTCAGCGCCTGAGTAAACTAGAGCGAAGTCATCCACATAAAGTGACGACCAAATATGCGAAGGAAGAACGGAAGGTAGGTCATTTATAGCTAATAGAAAATGGGTAGCACTGATGACACAACCTTGTGAGACTCCCTCGGCTTGTACAAAGTCCGAGGAAAGTGAGGCTCCAATACGGACCTGAAAATATCTATTGGATAAGAAAGCAGCAATCAAGTTTGGTAGATTACCAAGGAGGCCTAAGGAGTGGGCTTGGGCAAGAATGTTATGCCTCCAAGTGGTGTCATATGGCTTCTCTAAATAAAAAAAGACTGCTAGGATTGGGTGGTTGTTAGCAAAGGCATTTCAAATATATACTACATTATCTAAACAATGCAAGTAAGGTATAATAGTCTAGGAGTGGGCTTGTGAAACATGATTTTAAGGGGTAATGCCGGAAGGCACTGAGATTGAGTGAGTTGACTCTATGTACTACATATCTAAATGAAGTAAGGGTCTAAGTAGAGTGGCCTTTTGAAAGCCATATTGGCGAGGAAGGCATTGAGAGCTCTAGAACCATTCAGACGTCCAGTGGACACCGAGTTACGGACCGAAATCGTACAATTATGTAAGTATAATATTGTAAGTGTTTTGTATGTGTATTTTTGGGGGTCTGAAATAGACTAACCTACTTGACATTATTCCTAAAGGGAGTAAATTCGTTCAGTAATGGCACTTGAGCAGGCTTCAGGAACGAATTATGCTCGTTACTTTGGTGTTCACTGTATTTACCAATCGTTCCATCATCTTGCAGTCCACACGGGGAAGGGCAATGGGACGATAATGAGATATATTAAGCCCCATGGTTTGTGAAACAGTAGTACAATAGCCATTTTCCATTGTTGAGGGAGAACCCCTCGCTCACAAGATTGAAAAGACGTAAAAGAACAAGAAGGGCTGTAGAATGGAGATGTTGTTGCTTACCGATGTGGATATCATCAGGTCCTTTTGCCGATAGTTAGCAAATGGAAAGCGTGGTTTCCAATTCTAGGAGAGTAAAAGGTATGTTATACGGCTCCAATCCATCGGAGGAGAAATCTAAGGGTAATAATTGCTCTTTGGCAGGCTTAGATGCAAGAAATGGGGGACAGAGGTGAAGCCCTTGGGAGATACGGACAAGATAGTTCCTGATTTCTGTGGCAACATCTAGAGGTTCTGCGACATCAACACCAGCAACCCACAAAATGGGAGCTAGATCCGGAGTGTACTTGCCACACAACTTCTGCACATTTTTCCAAATCGCGCACATAGGGGAAGACCAGGTAATAGTAGACACATAGTCTCACCAACAAGTTCGTTTACCATCATGGATGATGCGGTGAGCAACTGCCCTTGCCCACTTAAAATCTAACAGATGTTCCACGGTACGATTATATCGATAACGGCCTTATGCAGCATGTTTTAAACGCACTGCATGGGCACATGTAGGAGACCACCAAGGTGTGCATGTCTGAGAATGCCTACCTGAGGCTTGGGAGATAGAACGTGTTGCCGCAGTTAGGACTAAGGTCGAGAACTGGTGTACCAGTTCATCAATAGAGGATGAAAGGGGGTCCTCACAACAGGTGGTAAGATGGGAGTATGAGTCCCAATCTGCTCAAGCAAGCTGCCAACGAGGGTTATGAAGTGGTCGGACATATGTAGTAGAAGTAAGAAGAATAGGAAAGTGATCACTATCATGTAAATCTGGAAGAACAGACCAAGCAAAATCAAGTGCAATAGGCGAGGAACAGATAGAAAGATCAATGCAGGAGAAAGACTGAGTGTCAGAGTCATAATGGGTAGGAGGACCAGTATTTAAAACATGAAGAGGATGAGAAGCGAGAAGAGTCTCCAACTGATCACCACGAGAGTCGCAGTGGGATCCTCCCCACAGGCGATGGTGAGCGTTAAAATCACCCAACAACAAGATGGGCAGCAGTAGAGAAGAAATTAAAAATGCGATATCAGAGATACAGAATGCACAGAGGGAGAAACATAAAGAGAGCAAACTGTAAAACATCTGTGTAAATATTGGTAGAATTACCGACAATATGTTAAGTAAAAGGACATAAATGCAACTAATGAGACATTTTATTGTGGCAACGTTTCGCTCTCCAGGAGCTTTTTCAAGCCGTTACAAACAATGCATGGACACACAGGGTATATATAGGTTCAGGGTGAGGTGTATTACTAGTGGTGGTAGAGGTAGTAGTGATATAAGTCGTAGTAGTAGTAGTGATACAATAAGGTATAACAATCAACTTGCACATGAGTAAAAGGTGATAAAAGCAATTACTTGGGTAGTATAAAAATAGGTTAGACAAATATTTCGGTTGGAGGTTGGAAAAGACAACCTGAACAACGCCTGCGTACAACACCGAAATTCTTCCAATCATCTCATGAAATTCAAAGATGCCCGTTTAGTAATCAAAGAAACTGATTTCCGCAGACGCAAGTGCCTAGAATCAGCACTTATCGCTGTTTCTAACACAATTAAACAAAACAAAGGCAGCTTTACCATCTCTGAAGTCTTAGCAAGAATCCTCCTGAAAACAGTAAATCCTACCATCTCATAGTCTCTCCTACTACACAAGCACTTCGCGGATGTGGAACACTGCTACAGGCCTTCTCTTTTCCAACCTCCAACCGAAATATTTGTCTAACCTATTTTTATACTACCCAAGTAATTTCTTTTATCACCTTTTACTTATGTGCAAGTTGATTGTTATACCTTATTGTATCACTACTACTACTATGACTTATATCACTACTACCTCTACCACCACTAGTAATACACCTCACCCTGAACCTATATATACCCTGTGTGTCCATGCATTGTTTGTAACGGCTTGAAAAAGCTCCTGGAGAGCGAAACATTGCCACAATAAAATGTCTCATTAGTTGCATTTGTGTCCTTTTACTTAACATCTGTGTAAAATACAAGCAGCGGCATAATGCAGCGGAAAGCAAACGAAAACTTGTTGATATGGTATATCAACACGCACAAGAATTGTGCTTTCATTAAATGATTCGTAGGTAAAGGATTGGAAGAATGTAAAAGCACGTAGCACAAAATGGGGTGAATAACAACAGAATGAAGTTTGGGCTCTTGTAACCAAACACATACTGGGAAAAAGTGGGAGAGCATCACTTGGAGTTCCCCTTGATTGCCCCTAAGACCACGAATATTCCATTGTAAAAAAGACATTATGTACAGAAATAAAAATATCAACAATAAGAAAGGATAAAACCTATGGGCTTTTAGGATCAGTAAAGTCAATGTGCAGGGACAACGGTAAGCCTGTAAGCAAGGAAGAAGTAGAATGTTGTGGAGGAAGAGATTGTTGTGAGGGTCGTGAAATAGAAAGGGTAGAAGGAGGTGCATCAGTGTCCATCGAGGGTGTCGGCTCCACAATATAGCTGGAGATAGTGTGTAACGTCTCAGCTGTTAAGGAAGCTGATGATGCTATGATGTCAGAGACAGCAGAGGCATTGCAAGTAGAGGGCAAAGTAACTATGGAGGCAACCAAAGAAGTCTGAGGGGGGCGGGGAGTATTAACCTGGAGAGATGCGTTAAAAGGGCCAGAAGAGTCCTGCAGTGTAACAAGAAAGGAAGGAGGTTGGAGGGTAACTATGGAAGATGGGAGGGGCAACAGGGAAAAAGGGGACTACACGAGGGAGGGTGGTGAACCTCCACCTTCGTGTGAGAGCTGGAAAGGGTGAGAACTAGGTTCCAAAGTAGAAGATAGATTCAACTGTACAGGTGATGGATGCAAAGAAAGTGGAGGTCTGCGAGGTCTTGTAGACTGAGAAGCAAGCGAGTGAGATGAAGAAGTGGAAGTAGGAAGTGGTAGGAGTGTCAGAGGATAAAACCGCAAAACAATTAGAAACTGGGGTGACCCCAGAAGACACGGGTACAGAGGGATTGGGAGGTGGAAGGACCGTCGAGGTTGGAGGACTTCGGACTACTCGAGCATACGGGACATGAAGAAGTTTTCCTTGAAGGCGTAGCTGAGAGACAGCCATAGAGTAAGGCCCTCATGCTCCTTAAGATAATGGATCTCTCATTCATTATGATAGAACTGACAATGGCATGAAAAGGAAGGATGAGGTTCCTTGCAATTGAGACAAGAGGGTGGAAGACTACAAGACATATTGGAATGATCTGCTGCACTGCAGACCGGGCATTCCACCGCAGATCTGCAGTGTTTAGCGGGGTGCCCAAAATGGCAGCAATTACGACACTGTTGGGGAGTGGGAACTACTTAAAGGACTTCTAGGCGATGGCCTGCAATATATACAGAGGACAGAAGTTCACGGCAATCGAAGGTTAAACGAGCAATGTTACTAGGAAAGTGCCTCCGCCCATGAGCAGGCAGGATGTAAGTACAGTGGACCCCCGAGTTTCGGCCATAATTCACTCCAGAAGGCTGTTCAAGTGCCATTACCAAACTAATTTGTTCCAATAAAAAATAATGTAAAGTAGGTTAGTGTTATGGGGCTATAGGACCCAACATGTATTGATGTAATTAAGTAACATTAATACCTAATTATATTGAATTGATCACAATTTTTGCATAATGAGGGTTTGAGAGAAGGCCACCCTTAAAACCAAATAGGAGCTAATCAAGCCTGATTTTCTCAATATAATAGGTTATAAATACACACATTTAAATAAGTAGTTTATAAAGTAAGTCTTTTGTAAAAAGTAAATAAGGTGTATGATTATTATTATTGTGGGTACATATGTAGCTTGTGCACGGCGACAGTCTTTTCCTTGTTGTTGTTGTTTGGAGTAGGAGGAGCTAGCAAAGCCCCACCCTCCTTCTTCCTCACTTCCCAAGATGGCTGCAGGAAGCTAGTACTGGTGCTCTCTCTTATCTTATATTTGTTTCTGGGCAGAATGGTGTGCCAGAGGTAAGAGGGATATGGTTTAAATTGAAGCAGCCAGCATAACCTATAAGAACAGTGTGTCAAGACACTGAGGGAAGGAGTGATTTTGAGAAAAGGAGGTATTAAGTGTGGAGGTGGACCATGTGTTTTGGAGATGCCTGGGGGGGATATTGTTATGATTAAGATTTGTATACAGTGAGCCCCCGGTTCTCGTCGGCAATCCGTCACAGAGGGCCCGTCGACCACCGGTTTGGTCGAACTCCGATTCTATTTTCCCCATAAGAAATAATGTAAATAAAATTAATCCGTCCCAGCCATCCAAAAGTATTAAAATAAAATATTTTTTAGGACTTTTTGACATTAAAATAAACACAATTTTATAAAAAAATTAAGAAATAAATAGTACAATAACATGTCACTTACATTTATTGAAGAGTTGTTGATGTGTGGAGGACGGGAGGAGGGGAGAAGGTGGTACCTGCTAGTGTTTGGAAGGGGAATCCCCTTCCATTAACACTGCAGGTACCAAGTTCTTTTCTGGGGTTACTAGCCTTTTTCTTTGAATGCTACACTCCCTGCATGAATGCTACACTCCCTGCATGAATGCTACACTCCCTGCATGCCTACTACACTCCCTGCATGCCTACTACACTCCCTGCATCCTTGCTACACTCCCTGCATCCCTGCTACACTCCCTGCATCCCTGCTACACTCCCTGCATCCTTGATACACTCCCTGCATCCTTGCTACACTCCCTGCATCCTTGTTACACTCCCTGCATCCCTGCTACACTCCCTGCATCCTTGCTACACTCCCTGCATCCTTGCTACACTCCCTGCATCCTTGCTACATTCCCTGCATCCTTGCTACACTCCCTGCATGCCTGCTACACTCCCTGCATCCTTGCTACACTCCCTGCATCCCTGCTACACTCCCTGCATCCTTGCTACACTCCCTGCATCCCTGCTACACTCCCTGCATCCCTGCTACACTCCCTGCATCCCTGATACACTCCCTGCATCCCTGCTACACTCCCTGCATCCCTGCTACACTCCCTGCATCCTTGATACACTCCCTGCATCCTTGCTACACTCCCTGCATGAATGCTTCACTCCCTGCATATTCTTTACCACAGGCTTGGCACTAGGAGCTTTCTTGGGGCCCATGGTGGCTTATTTAGCAGTTGCAAGCACTAAAAACACTGGAATAATGACAATATATATGGTATGAATGCGTGGGTGGTGCGTGGGTAGTGTTCGCTCACTTGTAAACAATAACACACTGAGTGCCTGGGCGCCCAGCTTGGCCACGGCCACACGAGTACGCGTTCGGGACGGATAGCCGACTCGCCGAACTCCGAGTGGCCGCCTAATACCGAGTCAAAAATATTGTAAAAAAAAATGTCGAACACCGATTTGGCCGAGCTCCGACGCCGTCGAACACCGGGGGTTCACTGTATACCTCTCTAAATAGATTATATATTTTTAGAATGGTGGATTAAATAACCTTTTGAGAGGGCTGGTGAATTTTTTTCAGATACAGCAGCTAATCATGAATGTAAGTATCATCCTAGACTATAAGACCTTTAAGTAAAGTTAACCCCACACTAGTACATGTAGGAGAACCCTGATGATAAAGTAAGGGAAAATAACATAACAGTTAGTATGTTTCACACACCCAAAAATACACTTACAAAAGCACTAACAATATTACACTTACATAATCGTTCGAGTTTTGAGGTGGTCGAAACTCAGGGTTCCACTGTATCTACCTTAAGAATAGGGAGGTTCTGAAGAGCTAATTGTTCTAAAATATCATCACCGCAAGACAAAAAATCGCACTGTACAATGGTATGCGGTAAGACCACAGTACCACTGCAAAAATTAAGAGTAGCATGCTTATGAACGGTGACTGGTATGCTATCTATGGCAGTGATACAGGAGAGAGCATGAGCTTGTTCTGGATTCTGTACCATTACAACATGCGCACCGCTTAGAAGAACGCGGAAGGATATATTTTGGCCAACGTGCCATAAAAGAGTTTTACCAATTCCATGATCAGAAAGATAATCAATTTGAGACGTCGTTTGAAAAGAAAAAAAAATTGTCTATTGCGTACTTGTTAGCCCGGTACGCAAAGGAAGTGATTGACACATAGGTCGATTCTGAGTAGTTATTGACGAACTGTCTTCGGTAGGTTGTCTTGGACGTTCAGGAGTAGTACAGCGGGTGGTCAGACCTGAGGGAGGTGAGCAATCCGAAAACCATCGCACCATATTCAGGGAAGACAGATGCATTGTGAAAAGCATGCCTGAAGCAGCAGCATAAATTGAAATGAGAGACGTCACAGCACCTGAAGCAGGTAATGAAGCATTACAGAAGGTACAGGGGTATGAGAAGAGTGAAGTAAATGGTCCGATAACGAAGCCGGGTCAGAACAGGGTGTGGGATCAGAAAGGGGCCTGGGAAGAGGAAGGGTTTCACAGGGCAAAGACTCTATAATAATAGGGGCTTCTGCTGTGATATCTCCTTTCTTATTTTAATAAAGAAAAAAAGAGGGACAGTGGAGGGACAGTCGGTAGGGGACATGAAGGGGCTGAAAGCTCCCCCCCCCCTCATCCGAGAGGGCCTCGAGCCCAGTGGCAGTAAAGATACAACATGGAACCTGTGCCATACCCTACCCTTCACACCAGTAAACCAGTGCTCTGGGATAGCAGCCTCACATCCACCGAGCTACCACAGCAGACAAAAGAAAGCGTAGTCTTAAACCCGCCACAAAGCATACCTCCTTTGGCTGCCACCTCTCAGAACCGACAGGCAGCTTCTGGAGATACACCCATTATCTGAAGGGCACCCAGCCTACTTCCCAGAAATACGGGAAGGGAGCAGGGCACCTTTAGACAGTTCAGATTCCATGGCAAACCACACCACCCCAAGGGACCTCACAAAGTGGGATGAACCCCAGCATGCCACCCCCTACCTAAAAACCATAATGACAGAGGGGAGGACCCCAGAGGCTACAAACAGGATGGGAAACAAGAGGAGGGTGGGGTAGGGGAGGAAAGGGGAAAAAAGGGTGGTATGGGGAGGGTGGGGTAGGGATGGGGGATTGGAGGGTAATTAGGTTTGATCTGAGGAAGGAGACCAAAAGGTCTAATTCCTCAGACCAAGAGCCTCTTCACCATGCCAAGGAGCCCCCCTTGAAGAGGTGTGTTTCTGTAAATGCTCCAAACATGGCATTCACTTCTGATAGGAACCCACTGACAGAACTAAGTTAGTCGTTTTTATTTGATTTCAAACCCTGAATAATTGGAAATATGAAGCAGGAATTACCATATGGGATGTTTTGTCTTGCTTTGTGTTTTGTTAGTACCACTGGTGATGTACTACCTGGCATGACCCCTGGTTTACATACCCCTGGTTTCTCCAGTACTGACTTTGCATTTGGTTGTTTATTTGGTCCTGTTGGGCTGATGCCTAGTTTGTTATGTCCCATTTTGCTGCCCATCTGCCCTCTCTGTACCATTTCCCCTTTTTCACTCTTTCTTTTGGTTTGATCGCTTTTCTATATGTCTAAAAAAGATTGTTATCCATTTTCCCTTACTCTGCTTTCTCTGTAGTGCTGCATTCCTCTTATATGGTGGTCTGGGCAGCTCAGATCATAACATTCTCTGAACTGTATTGAAGCTTTACACATTTCTGGATGGAAGTACCTGCACTTTTTGTTGAAGTGACATGTTCCCTTCCTCAACATGTTGGCACATTTTCTGGTGTGTTTATTCCAGCAAGCTCTGCCATATAGGCACATACCTTTTGCATAGTATCTGCAAATGTTTTGACTACCTATATTTACTGCTTATGTGTCTTTCCTAAGATCTGTCACCTGATCTGAGTTATCTTGTTCTGTTTCATCTAGGCATATTTCTTCCCTTTTTTTGTTTTCGATGGTTACTGCTTCAGCTTTCTCTTCCTCCGTTTCCCTTTCTGCTATGTTATGTACCCATGTTTATATACAGTAGACCATCATTTAGCATGAGATTATGTTACACATTACAGGTATTGCACGATTGAAGAATTGCGGCACATTATTATCTAACACGACGTAAAAATGATATTACACGGTTCACTATGTGGAAAAATTTTTGAACGCACGGTAGCCCGCGGTGAGTTAAACCATTGAGTCAGTGGGGGTCCTACTGAGGGTGGCTATGAGCCACATCAAGTGTTTAATGCTGACGAGAGAAGTGTTTTCTGGAAGAAAATGCCAACACGAACTTATATCAGTCAGCAAGAGAAAAGTGCACCAGGCTTCAAGACAGCAAAGGATCGCTTCACCTTGCTCCTTTGTGGTAATGCATCAGGTGATTTCAAGTGTAAGCCCAATCCTCATGCTTAGAGGAAAAGGGAATTTGTTTTTCCTTCCCGCAAACTGTAAGTTTATTCAGATACATGGGGCCAGGAGCTGAGTCTCGACCCCTGCAACCACAATTAGGTAAGTACAGTTACATTGATTATCATACATAGCAGACAATGGAAATAAGTCACTCTGACTTTTTTGGGTTATCCTAGGTTCTCTACACATATGCTGCTATGTATGATAATCTTCGTAACTGTATCTGTGTATACCTGAATAAACTTACTTACAGATTGCGGGAAGGAAAAACAAATAACCATTCCCACAAGCAGCCTTCTTGTTGTTCAGCGGACACCACCTGCCATCCCCAGCCACCCTGGACCCCACCATCCCAGTATTCATACGTATTTCATACGCGTCAAATAAAAGTCCTCTGCTACAAGCCAGCTGTGTTTGTGAAGAATATTAGACAAGACATAACCCATGGCTGTAATGAAGTGTTACTTTGTACACATAAAAAGAGGTAAACATAAGTTTGTGTGACTGACTGACTTGACTGACTGACTGACTGACTGACTTGACTGACTTACTGACTGATTGACTTGACTGACTTACTGACTGAATGACTTGACTGACTGACTTGACTGACTGACTGACTTACTTGACTAACTGACTGATTGACTTGACTGACTGACTGTCTTACTGAATGACTTACTGACTTGACTGACTTAATGAATGACTTACTGACTGAATGACTTGACTGACTGAATGACTTGACTGACTTACTGACTGAATGACTTGACTGACTTACTGACTGAATGACTTGACTGACTTACTGACTGAATGACTTGACTGACTTACTGACTTGACTGACTTACTGACTGACTTGACTTGACTGACTGAATGACTGAATGACTGAATGACTTGACTGACTTACTGACTGACTTGACTGACTGACTGACTTACTTGACTAACTACTGACTGACTGACTGATTGACTTGACTGACTGACTGTCTTACTGAATGACTTACTGACTTGACTGTCTTAATAAATGACTTACTGACTGAATGACTTTGTCGTGTGGGTCTTGGGAGAGATATTTAGGTTGTCAAAGACACTCCTTGTAGGATGGTTACGATATATTTACAGTATGTGAAGGAGAGAGCCCAGCCACATCTGTCCAGCCTGTCTATGTCTGACTTCTGAGAGGGTACGCCTATGCGTGGCTATGCACATGCGCTGAGCCTCTGACGTCAGCGGGTATCGTGACGTCACACGCAAAGGGACCCGCTGTATAGCTAGGATGAACGCTGATACACTACACAAGTGTATATATAATACTGACACGACAGCTCGGCCATGTTATCGTATGACGTCTCGGCATACTATACAACTCTATAGGCTGAACAGACAGGTGGTACTGGGTGAATCTATACAATAGCAAACACATTATAACTTGGAACTAATCAAGATTAATCTTACTCTCGCACTTCTTGAGTTAACGGTACTTAAGAGAATGTTAATGGATCTAGATATAAACATTATATATATTACAATTTCAATTTGCAAATTTGATCGATCAATCTGTATTCATGCACTCAGCGGGTTCTGAGGAAGAATAAATATATTTACAAGGAAGAAGTTTTAACAGAAAAGAGAGACTCGGCTAGCACGGTCAACTGTTAAAACTCAGAACTCGGAGGGAACGTGAACACACACAAAAAAAAAATTCTAGATATTGAACACTTAGTAACAAAACACACATTAGACAATTTCTCTTAACTCAATCATCTAATTATACAGTCTATTTACATTTAACCCCAACTCTGCTAGGGTAAGATTTACATATGCAGAATGGTTATCATCTCTGGGTGGATCAAACTCTGTTACAATAGGTTACTCAACTTCTGATTGAGGAGGATCTACACTGGTATCAACAAATGATACTTGGGGATTTCTCAACACTTGTCGTGTACGCAAGGAGTAACGACAATCAGGTTGTTCCTCTGACTCACTACTAGAAGTTGAAGGTACGGGGTCAGATGGATTATCATTGTCAGTCACAACAGTCTGGTTGTCAGGGGCTTTGTCTTCATCACATACTAACTTCATATGATCTAAATGTGATTCTTTACACTTACCCGTACTAAGTTCTCTAACTTTATACTTATTGCCTTTGATATGTTCAACTACTCGATACGGGCCAACAAACCTTTGGTCTAATTTAGGCATTGCGGAATTTTTATTAAAATTAATAATCATTACTCTCGAACCTACTTTAATTTTAGTTGGTTTAGCTCGAGAATTAGTTACTCTAGTAAATTCTATTGTTGATTTATGAAGCATTTCACGGATTCTTCTGAAAACACTCTGAGCTTGGCTGGTACGAGTTGCTATGAAATCATCAGGGTTATACGACAGTTTTGGATTAGAATATAGCAACTCATAAGGCAGACGCTTGTCAACACCATACAAGGCTAATGCGTCGTATCACTCATAGAAGCATTGGAAAGAATTTATAGCACATTATGAACATCATTGATACTTCATCCCAGGTTGAACTATTGGGATTAACAGTGGCTCTCAAGACATCAGTACTTTTTATTAGTTCTTTCTGCTAAACCATTGCTGGCAGGATGGGTGGAACAATGGTAGATTTAGTAATCTTATACAAGGCACATAGGTTTTCTAGAATCTCGTTGCAAAACTCACCTCCATTATCGGATACTAAGGATTTAGGAGTGGTGTGTCTACAGATTATACGTTCCTTAAACGTTTTAGCTACTGTCTCGGCAGTCTTGTCTGGAATAGGAACTAACTCACAATATCTGGTGAAATGATCGACCATCACACACAGATGTTTATTGCCTTGCGATTGTACATTGAAATTAGTTAGCAGATCGATTGCAACTCTTTCCCATGGCTCACTAGTAGTGGGATACATCTGGATAGGATTGGGACCGTTGATATTACCCTTGTGTTTCATACAAACACTACACTTCTTAACATACTCGGTAATATCAGTTGCCATACGAGGCCAAAAGTACTTCAATCTGTCTTGTTTAATCGAACGGTCCATACCAGGGTGTGCAACACCTGGTGCATCGTGAATTAGCTGTAAAGCTACGTTTACTAGTGACTGAGGAATTACTAACTCGTATGCCTGTCTACTAGGTGTTCCCAGCTCGGTTATGCGATACAGTAATTCTTGGTTCATAACAAAGTCACTGATAAGTGCTGGTGGCTTCACAGTAAGGATAAGGTCTTCCTGTAACAGGAATCGAGTCACACCAGACCACACGGGATCTGTTCTTTGGGCATTCTTTACATCCTCAGCACTAAACGGAGGATCAGCAGTTACTACGCTAACATGACGCGATAAAGCATCTGCAACTACATTTGACTTGCCAGGTAAATGTTCAAAGGTAGGGTTGAACTCTTGGATAGTTAAAGACCATCTAGCTAGTCTTCCAGTAGGTGTTTATTCTGGAACAATGGTATTAGAGGTGCATGATCTGTCAAGACATGGACAGGGTACTGATAAATTATGTCTCGGAAGTGTTTTAAAGACCACACTATTGCTAAGGCTTCTTGCTCAGTTACTGTATAATTCCTTTCAGCCTTTGTAAGGACTCGACTAGCAAATGCAACTACTTTGTATTTACTATCGATCTTCTGTGCAAGAACTGACCAATGCCTAAGAACTAGCATCAGTGGTTAAATAGAAAGGCTTTGTAAAATCTGGGAATTTTAAGATTGGAGCAGAAGTTAATCTTTCTTTCAAGGTTTGAAATGCTTTTTCCTGACTGAAGGTCCAAACAAATGGAGCATCTTTCTTAAGCAACTCAGTTAGAGGAGCTGCTATTGAGGAAAATTGGCAATTATGATCTATAAAAACCTGCTAAGCCCACAAAGATCTTACAGCATCGCAGTTTTGGGAGTTGGAAAATTCAATACTGCATCTACTTTACTTCGGTCAGTCATAACCCCTCTAGGAGTGACTATGTGACCCAGAAACTTAATTTCTGATCTGAAAAATTGACATTTAGACAGTTTGATCTTTAGATTGGCTTCTTCAAGCTTACTCAGTACCTTCTCTAGTCTTTCTAAATGCTTATTTACATCCCTCGGACATAACAATAAGGCCTCTAAAAATATTGGTCATGAGCCTCGAGAATGTGATAGGTGAAGATCTTAATCCAAAAGCCATACGACAGAATTCGAAATGACCTGTTGGAGTAGAGAATGCGGTAAGCTCTTGGCTGTCCTCGTGAAGAGGAACTTGCCAAAACCCTTGTAACAAATCGAGGGTCGAGAAGACCTTATTATCTCCGATATTACGTAAAAAGTCACCAAGTACAGGAAGTGGGAAACGATCTGGAATAGTTTTTGCGTTTAACATCCTAAAATCAATCACTGAGCACCAAGTACCATCCTTCTTAGGTACTAGGATTAAGGGCGCATTCTAGGGTGAATTGCTAGGTGCGATAACACCATCGTCAAGCATCTGGTTTATTAATTCCTCTGCGACAGCAACTTGTGAATGTGGCATTCTGTACACAGGTACATAAATTAGTCTGGTACCAGGTTCAAGTGGGATACGATGGGACAATAGGTTCGTTAAACCCATCTTCTCACCTGGTAAGGCAATTGCTCTATGGTGTTTATTCAACAAATTCAACAACCATCCGACTTCGTCTGGGAAGTCAGTGGGAGCTAAGTCTTTCTCTTCTACTGGTGGAATAGCATGATCCGGTGAAGTGGATGGATCCTCCCCGGTTGAAATAGCACTGACCCACTGGTCAGGTAACAACTCATCCGCAACTCGAATAGGGTAAGGATAGTGAATAAGATCAACAATATTGGTATTAGCTCTGAGTCGAACACTGTGATCCAAGGTACAGTGGTCCCTCGGTTTTCGTGTTTAATCCGTTCCTGAGGGATGCACTAAAACTGAAACACACAAAAACTGAAACCATTTTCCCCATAAGAAATAATGGAAATTCAATTAATCCGTTCCAGAAACCCAGAAGTTTGGAAAAAAAAAATTGGGGGGCCTTAAAGATATATTTACATGCACAAATGAATGAAATGAATGTGGCACTTACCCTTACTGAAGACTGATGTTGCTGAATGGAAGAGAGGGAGGAGGGGAGAGGGAAGAGACCCTAATTTTTGGAAGGGGAATCCCCCTCCATAAGGACTCTAGGTACCAAGTCCTCATCTGGGGTCACTTCCCTTCTTTGTCTTTTAATCCCACTAGGACCAGCTTGAGAGTCACTGCACACCTGTGGCACTAAATATCTCTCCAGAGAGCTCTGTGTCTGGCGGCTCTTTAAAATGTCCCTAAAATGGGACATGGCATTGTCATTGTAAAAGTAGCCAGCATGGATTGCAACATCTTTCTCAGGGTGATGTTCCTCCACAAATGATTGCACCCTACTCCACATTGCACAAATCTCCTTAATCTCTGAAGAAGGCACCTTACATCTCTCTTCCTCCACTGAAGCAATTTCCTGAGTTGTCGTTTGATGTTGTTGCAGCTCAAGCTCTTGCAGCTCTTCAGTGGTTAGATCTTCATTGTGGTCCTCCACCAACTCTTCCATATCTTCGCCACTCACATCCAACCCCATGCAATTCCCCAATGCCCCAAACCCTTCAAAATCCCTCTCTGGGACACAATCTGGCCACAACTTTCTCCAAGCAGAGTTCATCATCCTGGAAGTCACTCCCTGCCAAGCTTTATCTATAAGGCCTATGCAATGGAATATATCGAAGAGATCCTTCCAGAACTCTTTTAGGGTCAATTTAGTGTCATTGGTCACATCAAAGCACCTTTGAAACATTGCTTTGGTGTACAGTTTTTCGAAGTTTGCAATGACCTGCTGGTCCATGGGCTGGATGAGAGGAGTGGTGTTAGGAGGCAAGAACTTCACTGTTACAAATTTGAAATCCTTAGACATTTGGTCTTCCAAGTCTTGAGGATGACCAGGAGCATTGTCCATTACCAGGAGGCACTTAAGTGGTAATTTATTGTCCAATAGATATTTCTTCACACTGGGGCCAAACACTTGATTAAACCATTCCAGGAAAATTTCCCTAGTGACCCATGCTTTAGCATTAGACTTCCAAAACACACACAATTTACTCTTGTCAACACTAGTTCTTGAACACTCTGGGATTTTCAGAGTGATACACCAGTAAAGGCTTCACTTTGAAATCCCCACTAGCGTTACCACACATTAGAGTTAGCCTGTCTTTCATTGGCTTGTGTCCTCGCATTTCCTTTTCCTCCTCCTGCGTGATGTAGGTCCTCCTTGGCATTTTCTTCCAAAAGAGGCTTGTTTTGTCACAATTAAACACTTGTTGGGGTTTGAAATTTTCAGCCTCTACATATTTTTTAAAGTCGCGCACATATTTTTCAGCCCCTTGTTTATCTGAACTGGCACCCTCACCATGCCTTACAACACTGTAAGCCTTTGCTGGCCTTAAATTCATCATCATTATCACTGGTTCCAGGCATTTTCTTGACAAGATCGGTATGCAACTGCCTTGCTTTTTCACGTATGATGGATTGCACAACACTATCACCCGCTAGCAGTTTTTGGTTTATCCACAGCAACAACAATTTCTCCATAGTTTCTTTTGTTTGTGATCTCTGTTTCGTTATTGTATTCACCCCTTTCGCAACATTAGCTTCAGTGATTGCTTTTCTCTTATACACAATGGAACCTATGGTTGTTGGGGCTTTCTTGTATATCCTGGCGAGCTCGGCAATACATACATACACCACTATCATATTTTTCTATTATTTCTTTCTTCAGTTCTATGGTGTTCCTCACTTTCTTTACCAAAGAAGTGGCACTAGGAGCTTTCTTTGGGCCCATGGTAGCTTATTTAGTAGTCACACACAATAATCAAGGCCCAAAAACAATGAATTGTTAATAAATGTTTTGTATAAACTCCTGGGGTGATGTTCACTCAAGAGTAAACAATGCTAGACTGCGTGACAATGTGCGTGGGTGGTGGCCTACGGCCTTTGTATGTGCGCGGCACTGGTGGACAGGTTCCGGACCAAGCACGAAAACGGAGGGAATCACACGAAAACAGAGGTCAATTTTCCACGAAAAAACTGCACGAAAACTGAAACACACGAAAACAGAGATACACGAAAACGGAGGGACCACTGTATTAGCGACAAGCAGGAATATCTTACTGTCTTGGACAGTATGTAAAGATGGCTCAACAAATAAACCCTTTACTCTGCAGGAATCACTGTCAACTAGGACATTGTCACCATTTGGAACATGCGGGACAACAACAGACACTCTAGTGAGGACACTAGCTGCTACAGAGGTATCTTTCTGCAGACGGCAAGTGACGTCGACAAGAGATAGCATTACTAATTTCAAATAATTGTTTTCCAACAAGGCGTCCCCTGTGGAGAAACTACTACTTGAATTAGTCGGCATTGCAGAGATAGACTCCCATTTTGTTAGAACTTTAACCCTTTGGGGGTCCAAGGGGTCTCTCTGAAACTCGTTCTCAGGGTCCACGAATTTAAAAAAAAAAAAATATATTTTTTCTTATGGAATGATGGAGAATCTTTTTCTGATCATAACGCCACAAAAATTATGAAATTTGATCGAAAACTAACGGAATTATGCTTTCGCGAAGTTAGCGGTAGCCATGACACTTACTCATCCTCGATTTCGCCCACTTTGAGCCCTATTTTCAGCACATTCCAATGTTTCAGTCTACTAAAATTATAGCTATTTCTCTAGAACTCCATTTCTTCTATCGATTGAGTACAAGAAACCGCCTATTTACCAATTTCAACTACCCAAAATAGTGGTCAGAAAATGGCCATTTGGCCAATTTCACACAAATTTCAAACGATGCCAATTTCAAAATAGTGTCCATAATAAACAAGACAGACATTCCTGGCACTAAAATAACATCTTCTCTGTTCATTAGTCACGTCTCCAGGCCCCTCTTACATTACTTTTGCTTTCCATTTTGAATTTTTATTCTCACAAAAAATAGAAGATTTACTGTTATGTATACAACTGCATCACTGTAAAAACTGGTATAAATAATATCAGCGCACTTGTGCAAGAATATTAGACTCTCTAGTTGATGTGTATTGGACGCATGGTGTGATTTGTTTACTCCTGAACATCGGCCAAAATCGAACATTTTCGCTACTTTGCGCTCAGTTTCAAGGTACTTGTCATCGTGAAACCAGTCAAAATGATCTCTATTTCTGTAAAATATCATCTATTCTATAAAATGAGACTAAGAAAACGAGAATACAAGCATAAATACCATACGAAAATAGACTGCAAAGTTGCTGTTTTAAACCAAAAACACAGTTTTTTTTTTTTCCTCATTATGCAATGCGTGGTGCAGGAATTTTTTTATACTGCGCACACTGACCGCACAGACCGATTCTATCACATCTAGGCCTAACAGCCTGTTTCTGCTTGATTTGAGGGTGCTAGAATTTAGGCGTACTAGTACGTCAATAACCACAGTGCGTAAAATGTACTTGTACGACCATAACCCCGAAAGGGTTAAATTCTTTCATACGCAACAGGGTTAACACATTATTTGCAGCTGGCGACCTAGCCAAGGATTCTTTCGCCATAGTGATAAGGCGCTCCTCTGATAGAGGACTTTCTACAGAGCTTGCCCTTGAACGGATGGCAAGGAACCAGTCATCAAGACTGTCTGTGTGACCATTAAAAAGTGGTAGTGAATCAATGGGATCTCGAGAGTAATTAGAAGGACGAGGAGTCTTGGGTCGTTCGTCAGTCGAGTGATTTTGAATAAGCTGGCCCATGTCATTGCCTAGACTGGCAACACTCACCCCATCACAACTTGCATTTTCTTGAGACATAACTTCGAGCAAATGAACGAGAATTTAAATGAAAGCAAAATGAACGCAAGTTACAGCACAATATAGCTTAACTGGTGTTAATGGTTTAACGATTCTGCATAAGTAACGAGGATTGCACAATAACACTAAAGAAAAGATAACTCACTGGGAATAGGCTTGGCAAGAACAATTAACACATTAAAAATTAAAAAACAATCTAGCTTTAACTTGAAGTGACTGCAAGGTGAGTTTTCTTTACTTTTAAATATAAAAAAAAAAAATTGCAATACGTTAAAAAGAATTAAATACACAATTAATTAAATAAAATTCAATAATGGTTATAGCAAGAGCAACACTCTGATGAAAGAAATCACTAAAAAAAAGGAGAATTGCACTTGAACATTTAAGCAAACACAATAAAAACTTTGTAAAAGCAAAATTGAATACTGTAAAAGTTAAACTGCACAAAATCAGTTTCAGGAATGATTAATAGTTAAAATGACACTGGGGAAAATTATTTGCACACAAAAACAAAGATATCAGAAATGAATTAGTTTGAACACTCTTACTCCTAATTGCAAGCAAAGCAAGGTAACTCAATGAAACAGTTATTAAACAAATCACTAAGAACACTGACTTTAATCAAACTTAAGAGTGAATTTGTTCAAACAACACTTGAAAACAAATAAAAATTATTGACAAGAAAAATTATTTTAACACTTACAAGAGCTGGAAGATACTAACATCAAAGGCACATGATTGTTGACTTACTGTTAACAAAAAGTCATGCTCTTGTTAACTTGTGTGTAATTACTTAGTAGAGCAAATTAATATCTTCAGTAAATTATATCACTAGTCTGCAAAATTAAGGCACATTAGCACTGTATAAAAAATAACAAGTACACAAAACAATATTGGGTGCAATGGGAAGAATTACACTGACTGCAACACATAAGAATTAGCAGGAAATTACTGGGAAAAGGTAAAAATTACTTGGAGGAGAAAAATAATTTATAACGTTACTGGAGCAAACAAAATTAATTACACAATTAAACATTAACAAACAAGGGTAAATGATTAAATGATAACTCAGGGATAGAACACTTGGTGGAACACAAGAATCAACAAGAAAACACAGGGACAATGCTGGAGAAACAAGAATTAAATTCTTTTAAAAAAACTACTAGGCAGAATGTTGGAACACAACATTAATAACAAAAACTTTACTTACTGCATACAGTGGACCCCCGAGTTTCGTAAAAACTTCACTCCTGAAGTCTGCTCAAGTGCCATTACCGAACGAATTTACCCCCTTAAGAAAAATGTCACGTAGGTTAGTCTATTTCAGACCCCCAAAAATACTTTTCCACAAGCACTTACAATATTATACTTACATAAATGTACGATTTCCGGGGTTTACGAAACTCGGGGGTCCACTGTACTTGGTAACACAACACAATTCACAGAAAATATGACACAATATTTAATCAGAGACGATACTAGTGAAATCGAAAAACTAATTCAAGTGAGATTATTAACGCATAACACTGGCTAGGTCTCAAACACACGCAATTGTCTCTAAATTATCTGAAAAATAAAAACAACAACACAGTAATTGTCTCTAGGCTGTAGAACGTTGACTGAAGCGTTGAGTAGGGTGGTATTGGAGATTGCTGTCGTCTGGCTGCTACTCACACTCGTGGAAATCTTGGAGAATTTGTGCATAAACGATGAACTACGAATCTGGGCTTTATATCGGTGGCACAACAACTACGAAGAAAACACTCAGGACACTCGACCCGATTCGTAGCCAATAAACTGCTTGCAGGACCCAGTTAAGGGTGAAATTATCCACACTTGATTCTTTGTGTGGGTGATGACTGAGTCACGTGGGTGATGGCGGGGGTGGCTGGGTGGGCCCACGCGGCTAGTCGCGCGCGCCTTGGCTTACGCCGTTTATGAAAAGCACGTGAATTTAAGCCAGGGTGACTTGAATAACCCAGAATACCACAGGGATGGTATTATCACTCAGAACAGCGATACACTGGAGTACAAGGATGATATGAATGCGTGCACTCACGTTTCTTACTTCTCAGCTGGGTTGGCTTGGCTTGCTGAGTTACTAGAACCTTCCACACAGGTTGACTGGCTTGGAATCTTGTAACAATTAGCTCAGCAGGGTAGAAGGCTGGCTTAAGCCTAGGCTGACGTAACTGGTGGGTGGCTTGGGCACAGGTACTCTCCCCTCACAACTGGGTTATCTCGTCAAATTTGCAAAACCCGGGTCTACCCTTCGTAGGCTTTAGCAAATAAGAGATAAAACACTTAGCTGGCTAGGAGATATTGTAGACAGGCTGACTCCCTGCTTGGGTGTTGATAGCTAGTAGTGTGGTCTCTGGAGGCACACAGGCTGTCTGCTGGCTTGTTGAATTCTATCTCTCTGTAACACTGTAATTGTGAGGGAAAAGTCCATAGATAGGAGTGATGGAAGTGTGAAGGTATGTAGAGCGATGGTTGAATGGTAGTTTGCTTGTTGAGGTGGGGTGAGTGTCTAGCTCGCGCTATACCCCCCCCCCCTTTTCACCCGGTGAGAGGTGTAATGCTAAGCTCCAGCCACAGGTTGAAATCACTCGACTGACCACGCCCGACCTCACTGTAAATACTTCACAGCTGCTCGTATCTTCATTATTTTATGTTCAAGAGCTTCACTCTTTAATGTTTGAGCAACATTAACTTCTGCTCTGCCCTGCCTTGGCTTTTGGTATGGTTATTTGTTACAGTATCACCATTTCTCTTAAAGGCCTTATGCCTACTATGTAAATTAATACTAGAGTGGTGAGTAATTCTTGTGGTTTCTTTCACAGTCCTCTGTTTCCGCACGGATCATCGGATTCAAGGCTGAGTGGGGGGCCGGCGTACTCACCAAGTGAGAAACAGAGTCATTACCACCAATTCTTCACTACGCCAGTAGTTCCTAAGTCCACACTCTAGAAACCTCAGGCAACTGTACTTCACCAGGGGACAACCTTCACCTGAGTCCCTGATATCATTTGTGACATTGTGGATGTGGAAAACTGTTGGATTTTTGGGAAATATCGATGCAACAACAACAACACCACCACCACCACCACCACGGAGTCTAACATGGATTCATTGCTTCTGTGTTAACAAGATCAACACATGTAAATATCTAGCTTTGGATCAGATATATATATTTTTTGTTTTCATTTTTCATTTTTCTTAAGATAGGATAATTATAGTCATATTTACGTATTTATTATTTACATTTCTTTCTATTAAAATAAAGTATTTATTGTTCTTGTTATTATTGTCTTTTTCTATTATACTTTTCCTAAGAAGATTGGCAACAACCTTCACAGTAATCGATAGGAATTACGATCCCACCGCTGCCACCATTTATCTTGTGGAGTTCGAGAGATATATAGGTTGTCAAAGGACACACTCTGTAGGATGGTTACGGGTATAATTCACGGAGTCTGTGAGGAGGAGTACCCGGTACGTCTGTCCAGCTTTATGTCGGCCTAGGAGTGAGGGCGAGGCCTCTGACGTAGTAGCCACATGGAGCGGGAGCTCTGACGTCACAGTAACAAGGGAGCATACATGTAACGTCTGGGGTTACTATACTGTAATACACTACACAGGTGTATACATATTTACTGACACGACATGACTGACTTACTGAATGACTTGACTGATTTACTGAATGACTTGACTGACTTGACTAACTTACTGAATGGCTTGACTGACTTACTGAATGGCTTGACTGACTTACTGAATGGCTTGACTGACTTACTGAATAGCTTGACTGACTTACTGAATGGCTTGACTGACTTACTGAATGACTTGACTGACTTACTGAATGGCTTGACTGACTTACTGAATGACTTGAATGACTTGACTGATTTACTGAATGACTTGACTGACTTACTGATTTACTGAATGACTTGACTGACTTGACTAACTTACTGAATGACTTGACTGACTTACTGAATGGCTTGACTGACTTACTGAATGGCTTGACTGACTTACTGAATGACTTGACTGACTTACTGAATGACTTGACTGATTTACTGAATGACTTGACTGACTTACTGAATGATTTGACTGACTTACTGAATGACTTGACAAAACTCACAGAGGGAAAATTCTTAGGAATCCATCTTGACAGTGGTCTCAAATTTCAGACACATATACAACAAATTTCCAAGAAAGTCTCAAAAACCGTGGGAATACTATCCAAGATACGGTACTATGTTCCACAACCAGCTCTCCTTACCCTATATCACTCACTCATTTACCCCTACCTCCCCTATGGAATCTGCGCATGGGGCTCTACATCAATAACTCATCTCAGACCACTAATAACACAACAAAAGGCAGCAGTTAGAATGATAACAAATTCACACTCCAGACAACATACTCCACTAATACGTATTCAAAAACCTAAACTTACTCACCATACAAGACATTCATACTTTTTACTGTGCCTATTACATACATAAAACACTCTATGCAAATATTAACCCACCACTCAAACTTCTCCTTACCAATTTTAACTGACTTACTGAATGACTTGACAAAACTCACAGAGGGAAAATTCTTAGGAATCCATCTTGACAGTGGTCTCAAATTTCAGACACATATACAACAAATTTCCAAGAAAGTCTCAAAAACCGTGGGAATACTATCCAAGATACGGTACTATGTTCCACAACCAGCTCTCCTTACCCTATATCACTCACTCATTTACCCCTACCTCCCCTATGGAATCTGCGCATGGGGCTCTACATCAATAACTCATCTCAGACCACTAATAACACAACAAAAGGCAGCAGTTAGAATGATAACAAATTCACACTCCAGACAACATACTCCACTAATACGTATTCAAAAACCTAAACTTACTCACCATACAAAACATTCATACTTTTTACTGTGCCTATTACATACATAAAACACTCTATGCAAATATTAACCCACCACTCAAACTTCTCCTTACCAATTTTAACAGGACACATGACCATAACACTAAACACAGATCACTCCTCGATGTTCCCCGTGTCCATCTAACACTATGTAAAAACTCAATGCATATAAAAGGCACGAAAATTTGGAATTCATTACCTGTCATTGCCAAAGAAACCCTGCCTGTACCCCAATTCAAAACGATGCTAAAAAACCACCTTCTCACCCAAACCTAAATGCTCAATATCAAACATTCCCAACAAAGTAGAATAATCACTTAAATGTAAAAACCTGATTAATCACTTAAATGTAAAAACCCGTTATGAATAATACATACTAAGCTAACTGTTTCTATAACATTTACATTATAATGACCACGTAAACTGTAACTGCAATGCAATTAATTGTTTTAAATTGTTATCTCACTCAATTAGTTGCATTGCTACAATTAATAAATTATTATGTTCAACTTATATTCAAACTTTATAACTTAGATACACAATTATACTTATTTTATAAATTATCAACTATAATTTTTTACCATGTAGTCTACTATTAAATATTCCTAAGAATGCCTGCAATGCACAGCATATTAGGGGCTTTTGGCATGTACATCTCATTTATACCTATGTATCATGTATCATGTCTACCTAACTATGTATCATTGTACCATGTCTAAATAAACTATTACTATTACTTACTGAAAGACTTGACTGACTTACTGAATGACTTGACTGACTTACTGAATGACTTGACTGACTTACTGAATGACTTGACTGACTTACTGAATGACTTGACTGACTTTCTGAATGACTTGATTGACTTACTGAATGACTTGACTGACTTACTGAATGACTTGACTGACTTACTGAATGACTTGACTGACTTGACTGATTTACTGAATGACTTAAAGTTAGACACTCAGTACAACCATCGACTTCAATTCCAGAACCTCTACTATCCACCTCAGCCCAGTAGGGCCACAGCATAACTCTCCACTCTCTTCACAATCATCCACAAACACCAGCACCCACAATTTAAGGTAAATACTATTATTTCTGTTACATTTGTAGTCTTAAGCAGTAAAAACAACATAATACATCACGATAATGAACTACAATTACATATTCACTTTTATTTTTGTAAGATTTGTTGGTCTAAAAAAACTTATTTGGCTTTTTGGGGACTCCCAGGAACGTAACCCTATTTTTCCCATAAGTTATTTTAATTATATAACACGAAATTATCTAACACGACATTTTCAAGAACGTAACTACCGTGCTAAATGATGATTTACTGTACAAATTATGAAAAAGGAAAAAATAATCACTGCAGAGCAAACAAATTGCACAATTAAAATAATTTTCAGAATTAGTTAATGTATCAATAGAGATTGCACACACAATCTGCATGACAGGGATTAGTAAAGAAGTTGGAAGAACAAGCATGTATAACAGGAAGGGCACTGGAATGGATCAGGGAATACCTCACAGGGAGGCAACAACGGGTCATGGTGCGTGATGAGGTATCACAGTGGGCGCCTATGACGAGCGGCGTACCGCAGGGGTCAGTCCTAGGACCAGTGTTATTCTTGGTATATGTAAACGACATGACGGATGGGATAGACTCAGAAGTGTCTCTGTTCGCAGATGATGTGAAATTAATGAGGAGAATCACATCGGAAGAGGACCAAGCAGGACTTCAAACAGACCTGGACAAGCTTGACATCTGGTCTAGCAACTGGCTTCTCGAATTCAATCCCACCAAATGCAAAGTCATGAAGATCGGAGAAGGACAAAGAAGACCGCTGACAGAGTACAGGCTAGGTGGACAAGGGCTACAAACCTCGGCAAAGGAGAAAGACCTTGGGGTGAGTATAACGCCAAGTACGTCTCCGGAGGCACACATCAACCAGATAACTGCGGCAGCATATGGGCGACTGGCAAACCTAAGATTAGCGTTCCGTTACCTAAACAAGGAATCGTTCAAGACACTGTACACCGTGTACGTCAGGCCCATACTAGAATATGCAGCACCAGTCTGGAACCCACACCTGGTCAAGCACGTAAAGAAACTAGAGAAAGTGCAAAGGTTTGCGACAAGGCTAGTTCCACAACTCAGGGTCTGTCCTATGAAGAAAGGTTGAGGGAAATAGGACTAACAACACTGGAGGAAAGAAGGGTCAGAGGAGACATGATAACGACATACAAAATACTGCGGGAATCGACAAGGTAGACAGGGACAGGATGTTCCAGAGAGGGAACACAGAAACAAGGGGACACAACTGGAAGCTGAAGACTCAGATGAGTCAAAGGGATGTTAGGAAGCATTTCTTCAGCCACAGAGTAGTCAGGAAGTGGAATAGTCTAAAGAAAGATATAGTGGAGGCAGGAACCATACATAGTTTTAAGACGAGGTATGATAGAGCTCATGGAGCAGGGAGAGCAGAGACCCAGTAGCGGACAGCGAAGAGGCGGGGCCAGGAGCTGAGTCTCGACCCCTGCAACCACAATTAGGTGAGTACAATTAGGTGAGTACAGGGATATTAGGAAGTATTTCTTCAGTCATAGAGTTGTCGGGAAGTGGAATAGCTTGGGAAGCAATGTAGTGGAGGCAGGTTCCATACATAGCTTTAAGGAGAGGTATGATAAAGCTCATGGAGAAGGGAGCGTGACCCAGTAGCGGCCAGTGAAGAGGGGGCCAGGAGCTATGACTCGACCCCTGCAACCACAACTAGGTGAGTACAGTGTCCACCATTAACTCTTTCGGGTCGGTGCCATACTAGTACGTTTTACACGCCAGGGTCGGTGCAAGAGAAAGCTGGTAGGCCTACATATGAAAGAATGGGTCTGTGTGGTCAGTGTGCGTAGTATAAAAAAAATCCTGCAGCACAAGTGCATAATGAGAAAAAAAAACTCTGACCGTATTTTTCATTTAAAACAGCGACTTTGCAGTCTATTTTCATATGGTATTTATTGTTGTATTCTCGTTTTCTTGGTCTCATTTGATAGAATGGAAGATATATTACAGAAATAAAGATGATTTTGATTGGTTTTACAATGACAAGTACCTTGAAATTGAACTCAATGGGCGGTTTCTTGTACTCATTCATAGAACAAATGGAGTTGTAGCGAAATAGCTATGATTTTAGTAGACTGGAACATTGAATTGGCCAAAAATAGAACTCAAAGTGGGCAAAATCGCTGATGCGTAAATATCGCGAGACCGCTAACTTCGCGAGAGCATAATTCTATAAATTTTCCATCAAACTTCATACTTTTGGTGTCATTATGATCGGAAAAAGATTTTCTATCATTTCATAAGAAAAAAAAAATTTCCAAAAGTTTTTCGACCCTGAGAACGAGTTTAGAGAGGGCCTCTTGACCCTCAAAGGGTTAAAGACACTGCAAGACTCCAAGCAGACATCAACCAAATCGTTAACCCTTTGACTGTCGGAGGCCCCATTCTGAAACTGTCATTTTATGTGGCAAAATTTTGGAAAAAATAATAAATTATTTTCTCTTATGAAATGATAGAGAATCTTTTCCCGATTGTAATGACACCAAAAGTATGAAATTTGATGGAAAACTTACGAAATTATGCTCTCGCAAAGTTAGCTATGTCAGCGACATATACGCATCGGCGATTTTGCCGACTTTGAGCCCTACCTATTTTCGGCCAATTCCATTGTTACAGTTGACCAAACTCATAGTTATTTCTTTAGAACTCCATTTGTTCTATCGATTGAGTACAAGAAACCACCAATTTACCAATTTCAACTACCCAATAAAGTGGTCAGAATTTGGCAATTTTGCCAATTTCATGCAAAATAAAAAAGATGTCAATTTCAAAACAGGGTCTAGAATAAACAATGCAGACATTCCTGGCACTAAAATAAGATGTTATCTGTTCATTAGTCACGTCTTTAGGCCACTCTTATATTACTCTTGCCTTCTATTTTGATTTTTTATTCACACAAAAAATAGAAGATTTATTGCTATGCAGACTATTGCATTATTGTAAAAACGGTATAAATATATTTGTGCACTTATGAAAGAATATTAGACTCACCAGTTGATGTGTATTGGACGCGTGGCATGATTTGTTTTACTTGAACATTGGCAAAAATCGAACATTTCTGCTACTTTGAGCTCAATTTCAAGATCGTTTTCATCATGAAACTAATCAAAATCATCTCTATTCCTGTAATATGTTTTCCATTCTATCAAATGAGACCACGAAAAAGAGAATACAACCATAAATACTATACGAAAATACAACTCAAAGTCAGCGTTTTATTCCAAAAACATGGTCGGAGTTTTTGTTTTCTCATTATGCACTGCGTGCTGCAGGATTTTTTTTATACTGCGCACACTGACCACACAGACCCATTCTCTCATATGTGGGCCTACCAGCTTTCTCCCGTTTGATTGAGGCCGCTAGAATTTGTGAGTATATATACGTCTGAAACACTGGCTCGTAAGACGTATATATACGACCGAAACAGTCAAAGGGTTAAATGGGCTGCAGAAAACAATATGAAGTTCAATGATGAGAAATTTTAATTACTCCGATATGGAAAACGTGAGGAAATTAAAATTTCATTGGAGTATAAAACAAATTCCAACCACACAATAGAGCAAAAAACTAATGTCAAAGACCTGGGAGTGATCATGTCAGAGGATCTCACCTTCAAGGACCATAACACTGTATCAATCCCATCTGCTAGAAAAATGACAGGATGGATAATGAAAACCATCAAAACCAGGATGCCAAGCCCATGTTGACACTTTTCAGGTCGCTTGTTCTATCTAGGATGGAATATTGCTACACACTAACTGCACCTTTCAAGGCAGGTGAAATTATTGACCTAGAAAATGTGCAGAGAACCTTCATGGCACGCATAACTGTTATAAACCACCTCAATTACTGGGAATGCTTGAAGTTCCTAAACCTGTACTCCCTAGAATGCAGTCGGGAGAGATACATTATTATATACACTTGGAAAATCCTAGAGATTAGTACCAAACTTGCACACGAAAATCACTCCCTACAAAAGCAAAAGACTCGGCAGACGATGCAAATCCCCCCAATGAAAAGCAGGGGTGCCACTAGCACGTTAAGAGACAACACAGTAAGTGTTAGGGGCCCAAGACTGTTCAACTGCCTCCCAGCATTCATAAGGGGGATTACCAATAGACCCCTGGCTGTCTTCAAGTAGGCACTGCACAGACACCTAAAGTCGGTACCTGACCAGCCAGGCTGTGGTTTGTACGTTGGACTGCGTGCAGCCAGCAGTAACAGCCTAGTTGATCAGGCCCTGATCCACCATGAGGCCTGGTCACAGATCAAGCCATGGGGGCGTTGAATTCTCTCCAGGTAAACTCCAGGCAACACAGAAAATATAGCTTAGAAGATTATAAAATACTAGCAAGAAATGACTTGTTTGAACACTTTAACTCTTAATTTCAATTATGCAAAGTAAATTACTCAAAAACAGAGCAATGATATTATTTTACTTTAAAACTTACACTAAGAGTGAATTTGTTCAAAGAAATATCAATAACACGTCACCAATTATTGCAGCACTCTTCAACAAATCCATTGAATTCTCCACCTGCCCATCAATTATCAAAATAGCGAGGGTCACCACGAGCCACAAAGGAGGTGATCAGGCAGACTTGAATAATTATAGACCAATATCTAACTTACCCTAGGTAGTAGGTTGGTAGACAGCAGCCGCCCAGGGAGGTACTACCGTCCTGCCAAGTGAGTGTAAAACGAAAGCCTGTATTTGTTTTACGTGATGGTAGGATTGCTGGTGTCTTTTTTCTGTCTCATAAACATGCATGATTTCAGGTATGTCTTGTTACTTCTACTTACACTTAGGTCACACTACACATTCATGTACAAGCATATATATATACACACCCCTCTGGGTTTTCTTCTATTTTCTTACTAGTTCTTGTTCTTATTTCCTCTTATCTCCATGGGGAAGTGGAACAGAATTCTTCCTCCGTAAGCCATGCGTGTCGTAAGAGGCGATTAAAATGCCGGGAGCAAGGGGCTAGTAACCCCTTCTTCTGTGTATATTACTAATTGTAAAAGGAGAAACTTTCGTTTTTCCTTTTGGGCTACCCCGCCTTGGTGGGAAACGGCCGACGTGTTGAAAGAAGAAGAAGATCTAACTTACCTCTGCTCTCTATAATCTTTGAAAAATTAATTCATAGGCACATCTATTCCTACCTCATTTCACACAACATACTCAAACCCTGTCAGTTTGGATTCAGGACTAACAAAAGCACTAATGATGCTATTATACACATGCTAGAACTAATATACACCGCACTTGAGAAGAAAGAAGTCCCACTGGGAATCTTCATTGATCTATGCAAAGCTTTTGATACAGTTGTCAATGATTTACTGCTCTCAAAATTAGCACACTATGGTATAAGAAGGCACCCACTCAACTACTTAAAGTCATACCTTAGTAACAGAAGCCAATACGTGTACACAAATGGAGCTAACTCTTCCACACAACAAATTACAGTCAGTGTCCCGCAAGGAAGTGTCCTGGGACCACTCCTCTTCCTCATTTACATCAATGACCTACCGAATGGATCGCAAATACTCAAACCCATATTATTTGCAAATGACACTACATATGTCTTCTCTCACCCAAACCCAGTCATACTGGAAAACACAGTAAATGCTGAATTAGAGAAAATATCTACATGGATGACGACTAACAAGCTTACTCTCAATACTGACAAAACCTATTTCATTCAGTTTGGAAACAGAACTTCAAATGTCCCACTTAACATAATGCTAAATGGATCACCCATCACAAGACTCACAAAGGAAAAATTCCTAGGAATCCACCTTGACAGTAGCCTCAAATTCCAAACACACACACAACAAATTTCCAAGAAAATCTCAAAGACAGAAGGCATACTATCAAAGATACGCTACTATGTGCCTCAATCAACTCTCCTTGCTCTGTATCATTCACTCATCTACCCTTATCTCACCTATGGAATTTGTGCATGGGGATCAACAACATTAAATCACCGTAGACCACACATAACCCAGCAAAAGGCTGCAATCAGAATGATAACAAATTCCCACTCTAGACAGCATACTTCACCAATATTCGAAAGTCTAAAACTACTCACCGTAAAGAACATTCACACTTATTCTTGTGCCTACTACATACAACTCTACACTCAAATATAAACCCTCCACTCAAAATTCTCCTAAACAACTTTAACAATATCCGTGACCATAACACAAGACAGATCACTTTTTGATATATACCTCGAGTCCATATCACCTTGTGTAAAAACTCTATTCACATAAAGGGCCCCAAAAATCTGGAATTCATTACCAAAAAATATTAAAACAACCTGGCCCGAACATCAATTTAAGACTCTTCTCAAAAACCGCCTACTCACCCTAAACTAAATACTCATACTGTAAACTTCTTTCAACAATGTTGTTATTTACCCATAATATAATTGCAATATTTACTATTGATATAACCATTTACAAAACACTGTCAAAATGTAAAATCCTCAGATTATAATTTGAGTAAACTTATTATCTGCTATAAACATAAGCTATGTTTAACTATAACAAAATTATGTAAATGAATGGTTCAGAGAACCGACAAGTTGATAAATTAGACACATATGCAACACTTGGGTATCTTTATTGAGGAAACGTTTCGCCACACAGTGGCTTCATCAGTCCTGTCTGACACAGCGACATCTTGGTCTCTTAATACTTCTTCACTTGCCTAACCCTTGAGCAACGACCTACTTCCACATTGGACAAATGTGACACAACCTACGACTGCTGCACCTCTCCTGCCTACAGTATATAAGCTTCTCCTTCGCACATATGCTGTATTCTTTTCAAGATTGATGGACTGACTACATCGACTCAAGGCCGAGGGACTGATTACCTCAAACTCCTCCTGATCTTCACGATTCTCCTTTGTATGAACTGATGAAGCCACTGTGTGGCGAAAAGTTTCCTCAATAAAGATACCCAAGTGTTGCATATGTGTCTAATTTATCATAACAAAATTATCAATATCTCTAGTATTAAGTAGTCTATAAGTCTTTATTAAGTCTGCCCATAATGCCATGGCATGATAGTGGCTCTCTTTGCACTTCAATTCTATATTGTAATTACAAAATCTCGATGTAAACTTGCAATGAAATAAAATATTATTATTATTATTATTATTATTATTATTATTTTTTTATTTTATTTTTTTTTTTTATTAACACATCGGCCGATTCCCACCAAGGCAGGGTGGCCCGAAAAAGAAAAACTTTCATCATCATTCACTCCATCACTGTCTTGCCAGAAGGGTGCTTTACACTACAGTTATAAAACTGCAACATTAACACCCCTCCTTTAGAGTGCCGGCACTGTACTTCCCATCTCCAGAACTCAAGTCCGGCCTGCCGGTTTCCCTGAATCCCTTCATAAATGTTACTTTGCTCACACTCCAACAGCACGTCAAGTATTAAAAACCATATGCCTCCATTCACTCCTATCAAATACGCTCACACATGCTTGCTGGAAGTCCAAGCCCTCGCACACAAAACTTCCTTTACCCCCTCCCTCCAACCTTTCCTAGGCCGACCCCTACCCCGCCTTCCCTCCACTACAGATTTATACACTCTCGAAGTCACTCTGTCTCGTTCCATTCTCTCTACATGTCCAAACCACCTCAACAACCCCTTCTCAGCTCTCTGGACAATCGTTTTGGTAATCCCGCACCTCCTCCTAATTTCCAAACTCCGAATTCTCTGCATTATATTCACACCACACATTGACCTCAGACATGACATCTCCACTGCCTCCAGCCTTCTCCTCGTTGCAACATTCATCACCCATGCTTCACACCCATATAAGAGCGTTGGTATAACTATACTCTCATACATTCCCTCTTTACTTCCATGGACAAGGTTCTTTGTCTCCACAGACTCCAAGTGCTCCACTCACCCTTTTCCCTCATCAATTCTATGATTCACCTCATCCTTCATAGACCCATCCGCCGACATGTCCACTCCCAAATATCTGAATACATTCACCTCCTCCATACTCTCTCCCTCCAATCTGATATCCAATCTTTCGTCACCTATTCTTTTTGTTATCCTCATCACCTTACTCTTTCCTATATTCACTTTCAATTTTCTTCTTTACACACCCTACCAAATTCATCCACCAACCTCTGCAGCTTCTCTTCAGAATCTCCCAAAAGCACAGTGTCATCAGCAAAAAGCAACTGTGACAACTCCCACTTTGTATTTGCTTCTTTATCTTTTAGCCCAACACCTCTTGCCAAGACCCTCGCATTCACTTCTCTTACAACCCCATCTATAAATATATTGAACAACCACGGTGACATCACACATCCTTGTCTAAGGCCCACTTTTACTGGGAAATAGTCCCTTCCCTCCTACACACTCTAACCTGAGCCTCACTATCCTCATAAAAACTCTTCACTGCTTTCAGTAACCTTCCTCCTATTCCATACACCTGCAACATCTGCCACATTGCCCCCCTATCTACCCTATCATACACCTTTTCCAAATCCATAAATGCCACAAAAACATCTTTACCCTTATCCAAATACTGTTCACCTATATGTTTCACTGTAAACACTTGGTCTACACACCCCCTACCTTTCCTAAAGCCCCTTGTTCATCTGCTATCCTGCTTTCTGTTTTACTCTTAATTCTTTCAATAATAACTCTACCATACACTTTACCAGGTACACTCAACAGACTTATTCCCCTATAATTTTTGCACTCTCTTTTGTCCCCTTTGCCTTTATACAAAGGAACAATACACGCTCTCTGCCAATCCCTAGGTACCTTACCCTCTTCCATACATTTATTAAATAATAGCACCAACCACTCCAAATTATATCCCCACCTGCTTTTAACATTTCTATCTTTATCCCATCAATCCCAGCTGCCTTACCCCTTTCATTCTACCCACTGCCTCACGAACTTCCCTACACCCACAACTGGTTCATCCACACTCCTACAAGATGTTATTCCTCCTTGCCCTACACACGAAATCACAGCTTCCCTGTCTTCATCAACATTTAACAAATCCTCAAAATATTCTCTCCATCTTCCCGATACCTCTAACTCTCCATTTAATAACTCTCCTCTCTATTTTTAACTGTCAAATCCATTTGTTCTCTAGGCTTCCTCAACTTATTAATCTCATTCCAAAACTTTTTCTTATTTTCAACAAAATTTGCTGATAACATCTCACCCACTCTCTCATCTGCTCTCTTTTTACATTGCTTCACCACTCTTTTAACCTCTCTTTTTCTCTCCATATACTCTTCCCTCCTTGCATCACTTCTACTTTGTAAAAACCTCTCATATTATTATTATTATTATTAAAAGTGATACAAGATACAGAACTGGGAATTCAACACTTACGAAGTTGCAGGAAACATAGATAGACTGCCTTGGTTATATAAATTTACTTGGCTATAGTCTTGCTTTGAATTGTTTGGCACACAAGATATGGTACTACAGTCTGCAAAAGTTCAAACAAATGAGACGCTGCATATATAAAAAATTTAACACAAAAATAATGGTACAAACAAAATAAAAATGGTAATTTAGCACACTGGGGAAAGAGTAGTGAATGCATCAACACAGAATTTGTAGAAAAACACAAGGAAATGCAATGAAAATAAATCAAGACAAGAAAAAAAATTAATGGTACACACAGATTATAAAAATAAACAGTTAACAAGGAGTGAATGACAGAAAAATTAACAAAATACTGCACACAATAGACAAATAATAAATGTATGTTCAAGAGAAAATATTTCAGTAGACCGTCATTTAACACGAGTTTATTTGGCACGATTTGGGTATAGCACGATTGAAGAAGTGTGGCATATTTTTATGTAACACTACGTAAAATTAACTTTACACGGTTCGTGGAAGGGGAAAAAAATTTGAGCGCACGGTCGCCCGCAGTGGGTTACGCCATTGAGTCAATGGGGGAGACCTACCGCCACCCCCGCAACCCTCACCCACCCACACCACCCTCCTAGCCTGCCCATGCCACCACCCGACACCACCACACCATCCCAGCATTCGTAATTCATACGTGTACAGTCTCTCTTCTCTGCTACAAGCTTGTGATTGTGAATTGTGTTTTGATTTTTAAATTACTATCTCTTGTATCTGCCAAGCAATCATGACACCCAGTAGGCCTACCAGTGTTGCTCAAAGTGGCAAGAAAAGGTGTAAGCATTTGTCTTAGAATTAACGAAGAAAACAAAGATATTAGACAAGAGATAACCTGTGGCCGTAATGAAGTGTTACTTTGTACACATAAAAAGAGGTAAACATAAGTTTGTGTGACTGACTAACTGACTGACTTGACTGAATAACTTACTTGACTGACCGAATCACTTGACTAAATGACTTGACTGACTTGATTGAATGACTTGACTGACTTACTGAATGACTTGACTGACTTACTGAATGACTTGACTGACTTACTGAATGACTTGACTGACTTACTGAATGACTTAAAGTTAGACACTCAGTACAACCATCGACTTCATACACACACAACCCACACATATAAAAGGAGAGGAGCTTACAACGACGTTTCGGTCCGACTTGGACCATTTACAAAGTCACACTAACACGAAGGACAGGAGGAAGGGGTATTTATAGGCAGGCAGACAGGGAAGGGCACAAGAAAGTGGTGGAGGGGTAATGGAGGTAGTAGTGAAGGTGGTAGTGGTAGTAGTAGTGGAGTCAGTCATAAGCTAGGAAAGGAGCACTGCAAAGACGCTGACGGCAGGTAAGGGTAAGAACAAGAACACAGTGGGGAAAAATAAAATAAAATAAAATAGAGGACAAATACAAGGCAAAAGAAAAGAAAAGAAAGAGAACCCAGAGGAGAAAGAAGAAAGAGGAGAAAGAAGAAAGAGGAGAAAGAAGAAAGAGGAGAAGGGGGAAGAGAAAGAGGGGGAAGGAATCAGGTTAAGTCATGGGTGTTCTGAAGTTTGGAGCATTTAACAATGTAATGGGAGAGGAAAGCATCTACAGAGACAAAGCCAGGGCTAAGATTCATACAGGGAAAGTTGTTTAAAGCTGATTGGGAATCTAATTCTTTGCTTCCTTTCCTTGATGTTCATGTCCACCACTCAGATACAGGTTTTGCCTTTTCCGTGTACCGCAAGCCTATGCACAGTGGCATGTACATTCACTACTTTTCTTATCATGCTTCCTCTGTCAAGAAAAGTGTTCTTATCTCCCTCTTTCTCCGTGCTCTCCGCATTTGTGATCCTCAGTTCCTTGAAGCAGAAATTTCCACTCTTCATAATTCATTTTCCCGTCTTGGCTACCCTTCCCATTTCATAGACTCTGCTTTCTCTCGTGCCAAACGGACTTTCTTCTCTCCTAAACCCTCTACTCCTGGGAACTCTCCTGTCCTCTGCCTTCCCTACATCTCTGGTCTCTCTAATCTCAACAACGCTCTCCGTTCTTTAGACATCAAACTTACCTTTCACCAGACTAACACTCTTCCCACTAATCTAGTTCATACATCCCCTCCCTCTACAGATTCTCCTGGTGTTTACTCTATTTCTTGCTCCTCCTGTCCTCTTCAGTACTTCGAAGAAACTGGCCGATCTCTTTCTGACAGACTTAGGGAGCACAAAAATAGTGTTAGGCTTGGCGACACTAATAATGCTCTTTTCTGTCATGTCAGAGATCACAGTCATCCCATTGATTGGTCTTCTGCTAAAACTGTCTACCCTACGTCCAACTTTCACAGTCGCCGTTTGGTTGAATCCTCCCTTATACACAACTTTCCCTGTATGAATCTTAGCCCTGGCTTTGTCTCTGTAGATGCTTTCCTCTCCCATTACATTGTTAAATGCTCCAAACTTCAGAACACCCGTGACTTAACCTGATTCCTTCCCCCTCTTTCTCTTCCCCCTTCTCCTCTTTCTCCTTTCTCCTCTGGGTTCTCTTTCTTTTCTTTTCTTTTGCCTTGTATTTGTCCTCTATTTTATTTTATTTTATTTTTCCCCACTGTGTTCTTGTTCTTACCCTTACCTGCCGTCAGCGTCTTTGCAGTGCTCCTTTCCTAGCTTATGACTGACTCCACTACTACTACCACTACCACCTTCACTACTACCTCCATTACCCCTCCACCACTTTCTTGTGCCCTCCCCTGTCTGCCTGCCTATAAATACCCCTTCCTCCTGTCCTTCGTGTTAGTGTGACTTTGTAAATGGTCCAAGTCGGACCGAAACATCGTCATAAGCTCCTCTCCTTTTATATGTGCGGGTTGTGTGTGTATTGTTCCAGTCACGGTATTGTGCCTTTTTTGTTATTCATCGACTTCAGTTCCAGAACCTCTACCATCCACCTCAGCCCAGTAGGGCCACAGCATAACTCTCCACTCTCTTCACACTCATCCACAAACACCAGCACCCACAATTTAAGGTAAGAAATACTATTATTTCTGTTACATGTCTCCGAGCGCGAGCGAAAAAAAATCGAAAAATTATGAAAATTGAGTTAATCTTATAGAAAAATAGCTTAACTCTCTGGCTACACAATGGTACAAGAATCAATGTAATACAACGTTTCTACAAGGAATTATAGTCATTTATATCATGTATGGTGACGGCGAAGTGCGCAGTTCGCCTGCTCCCAGCCCGTATATTTTTAGAATTTTTTTCCATTTTTTCATTACTGTTTCGTGTATTAGTCATTCTAATGGTGTAATTTACGATTTGGCATCATATGAGAGTGGGCGGAGCTTATACGTAGTCTACCAGCCAATCAGGAACGATCTGGGAATATTTGCTGACGTCAGCAGAATTCCCGCTCTGAGAGGCACCATATACAGTGGACCCTCGGTTAACGAATACCCCGGAAATCGTGCAATTATGTAAGTATAATTTTGTAAGTTCTTGTGGAAGTGTATTTTTGGGGGTCTGAAATAGACTAACCTACGTGAAATTTTTCCTTAAGGGAGTAAATTCGTTCGGTAATGGCACTTGAGCAGACTTCAGGAGTGAAGTTTTTACGAAACTCGGGGTCCACTGTATTATTTCATTATTATGCTAATATCAATTCTACGGCTTATTTATCTATCACAATTGATCTAATATGAAATAATAAACACTATAAATAACATATAAACATGTTACGTATATGCTCCAGCATGAATAAAAATGAGCCCTAATATAGCGCAGTCTCTATCAGCAATATGGGTATAAAAATGATTCCCTTTCCAATAACGTGTTCTTTGGCCTGTAAGAGAAAACGGTGTTTTAGAGGCTAACTACACTAAAACCAGAGCCTGATCAACCAGGCTGTTACTGCTGGCCGCACGCAGTCCAACGTACGAACCACAGCCCGGCTGATCAGGTACCGACTTGAGGTGCCTGTCCAGTGCCTGCTTGAAGACAGCCAGGGGCTTGTTGGTAATCCCCCTGATGTATGCTGGGAGGCAGTTGAACAATCTTGGGCCCCTGACACTTATTGTGTTGTCCCTCAACGTGCTAGTGGCACCCCTGCTCTTCATTGGGGGATGTTACATCGCCTGCCGAGTCTTTTGCTTTCGTAGGAGTGATTTTTGTGCAAGTTTGGTACTAAGCCCTCAAGAATTTTCCATGTGTATATAATAATGTATCTCTCCCGCCTGTATTCTAGAGAGTACAGGTTTAGGAACTTCAAGCGTTCCCAGTAGTTGAGGTGGTTTATCGCACTTATGCGTGCGGTGAAGGTTCTCTGCACATTTTCAAGGTCAGCAATTTCACCCGCCTTGAAAGGTGCAGTTAGTGTGCAGCAATATTCCAGCCTAGATAGAACAAGCGATCTGTAAAGTGTCAACATGGGCTTGGCATCCCTGGTTTTGAAGGTTCTCATTATCCATCCTGTCATTTTTCGAGCAGATGCAATTGCTACATTGTTATGGTCCTTGAAGGTGAGATCCTCTGACATGATCACTCCCAGGTCTTTGACATTAGTTTTTCGCTCTATTGTGTGGTTGGAATTAGTTTTGTACTCCGATGAGATTTTAATTTCTTCACGTTTTCCGTATCTGAGTAATTGAAATTTCTCATCATTGAACTTCATATTGTTTTCTGCAGCCCATTTAAAGATTTGGTTTATGTCTTCTTGGAGTCTTGCAGTGTCTTCAACGGTGGACACTGTCATACAGATTCGGGTGTCATCTGCAAAGGATTAAGGAAAAAGAAATAGTGGGAGACAGTGTATTGGAGTCTGTTATTTGTGAGAAGGCAAGGCATTTGTAAGAAGATCTTGTAAAGAAAACTCCTGGAACACGTGCTGCTGGTAGTGAATTTAGGGCCAGCAAAGGCTGGTTTGAGATATTTAAGAAGCGTAGTGGCATACACAGTGTTGTAAGGCATGGTGAGGCTGCAAGTTCAGACAAAAGTGCTGCTGAAAAGTTTCTGTCTGAATTTCAGGACTACATAAAGAGTGAAAATCTGAAACCACAACAAGTGTTTAATTATGACGAAACAGGCCTGTTTTTGCAATAACTGAGACATGGTTTAATATGAAAAATCGGGACATGCCTGCCGAATGTCACATTCAGGGTTTTAAATTGTTCCAAGTACAGTGGACCCCCGAGTTTCGTAAAAACTTCACTCCTGAAGTCTGCTCAAGTGCCATTACCGAACGAATTTACTCCCTTAAGGAAAAATGTCACGTAGGTTAGTCTATTTCAGACCCCCAAAAATACTTTTCCACAAGCACTTACAATATTATACTTACATAAATGTACGATTTCCGGGGTTTACGAAACTCGGGGGTCCACTGTAGACAGAAGTATCGGGAAAGGGGGTGGGGTGGCACTCTATGTCCGTGATCATTTAAATTGTTGCATAAAAACGTGTATAAAGTCTGAAATAACACATACAGAGTCTGGCTGGATAGAATTTTCAGAGGGTGCGAAAAATTGATTTTAGGCGTGATTTACCGTCCTCCATACTTAGATAGGGAACAAGGGAGATTACTTTGGGAGGAAATTGTTAAGCCACAAGGCACGATAACGTAGTAATTCTAGGGACTTTAACTTTAGTCAGATTGATTGGAATTTCTTGACAGGGAATTTTGAATCTAACGACTTTTAGAAGTAGTTCAGGATTGCTTTTGAACCAGTTTGTGACAGAACCTACAAGGGAAATAATCTACTTGACTTGGTTCTGGCAAGCAAGAAACCCTTGTTAATAATTTAGAAATTACAGAGGAACTCGGCTCAAGCGACCATAAGTCAATTAAATTTAACATTGAATGGATGTATGATAGTAGGGATAATTCAGTAACGGTCCCAGATTTTCGCTTAGCAGATTATAATGGACTTAGAGAACACTTATCAACTGTGGTCTGGGGTAACGAAGAGAGGTATCAATATGACAGTTTTCTTAACACTATACGAAAGCAAAAGACTCGGCAGGCGATGTAACATCCCCCCAATGAAGAGCAGGGGTGCCACTAGCACGTTGAGGGACAACACAATAAGTGTCAGGGGCCCAAGATTGTTCAACTGCCTCCCAGCATACATCAGGGGGATTACCAACAAGCCCCTGGCTGTCTTCAAGCAGGCACTGGACAGGCACCTCAAGTCGGTACCTGATCAGCCGGGCTGTGGTTCGTACGTTGGACTGCGTGCGGCCAGCAGTAACAGCCTGGTTGAACAGGCTCTGGTCCAACAGGAGGCCTGGTCACGGACCGGGCCGTGGGGGCGTTGACCCCTGGAATTCTCTCCAGGTAGACTCCAGGTAGATACAGGCTGCCCAAAGAACATTTATCCCGTATAAAGAAATTAGATCAAGTAGAAATGAATCAAAATGGATGAATAATAGGCTCAAATATCTTTTAGGGCAGAAGAAAGGAATTTATAGGCGCATAAAAAGAGGTGAGGGTCATCTTATAAATCAGTATACTGACATTAAGAGGGACGTTAAAAAGGGGATAAGAAAAGCTAAACAAGACTATGAAAGGGAGGATTCAAAAACTAACCCAAAAAGTTTTTTCCAGGTTTATAGAACAAAAGTTAGGGATAAGATAGGTCCCCTTAAAAATAACTCTGGGCATCTTACTGACAAGGAGAATGATATGTGATCTATTTTAATAATTATTTTCTCTCGGTTTTCACACGGAAGACATTAATAATATCCCAGTAATTAATTTTTACAGAGGCCCAGAAGAAGATAAATTATGTAATATCACAGTCACTAGCGAAATGATTATGAAACAGCTGGACCGACTGAAACAAAATAAATCGCCGGGTCCTGATGAGCTTTTTGCAAGGGTTCTTAAGGAATGCAAAATGGAACTCAGTGAACCAATATCTAACATTTTTAATTTATCTCTTCAAACAGGTGTAGTGTCTGATATGTGGAAGATGGCTAATGTAATTCCTATTTTTAAAGCAGGGGACAAGTCACTACCGTCAAATTACCGCCCAATAAGCCTTACCTCAATTGTAGGCAAATTATAGCTGATATTATTAGAAGCCATCTAGATAACCATAATTTGATTGATGATACTCAGCATGGATTCACGAGGGGCCGTTCCTGCCTATCTAATTTATTAACCTTCTTCAGTAAAGCTTTTGAGGCTGTTGATCACGATAAAGAATTCGATATTGTTTATTTAGACTTTAGTAAGGCTTTTGATAGAGTACCGCACCAGAGACTGTTAAAGAAAGTGGCAGCTCATGGCATTGGGGGAAAAGTGCTGTCTTGGATCGAGTCATGGCTCACCAATAGAAAGCAGAGAGTGTGCATAAATGGGGTTAAATCCGAGTGGGGACTTGTAACAAGTGGTGTTCCACAGGGATCAGTCTTAGGCCCGTTGTTATTTATAATATATATCAATGACCTTGACGAGGGAATTACTAGTAACATGAGCAAATTTGCCGACGACACAAAGATATTTAGGATAATTGATTCAAACATAGATGTCATAGAACTTCAGGAATATTTAGACAAACTTAATTCGTGGTCAGAAAAGTGGCAGATGCAGTTCAATGCAGATAAATGCAAGGTACTGAAGCTCGGGAGTGTCCATAACCCAAGCACTTATAAGTTAAATACCGTAGAACTTAGCCATACAGATTGCGAGAAGGACTTGGGGGTTATGGTAAGCAGCAACCTTAAACCAAGACAGCAATGCCTAAGCGTACGTAATAAGGCAAATAGATTACTGGGATTTATATCAAGAAGTGTAAGCAACAGAAGTCCAGAGGTTATATTACAGCTTTATACATCATTAGTAAGGCCTCACCTAGATTACGCAGCTCAGTTCTGGTCTCCATATTACAGAATGGACATAAATTCATTAGAAAACATTCAGTGTAGAATGACTAAATTAATACATAGCATTAGAAATCTTCCTTATGAAGAAAGATTGAAGACCCTTAAATTTAATTCACTTGTAAGACGTAGAATGAGGGGAGACATGATCGAGGTATACAAGTGGAAAATGGGTATTAACAAAGGGGATATAAATAAGGTCTTGAGGATATCTCTCCAAGAGAGAACCCGCAATAATGGATTCAAGTTAGATAAGTTTAGATTTAGAAAGGATATAGGAAAGTATTGGTTTGGAAATAGGTTAGTTGATGAGTGGAACAGTCTGCCTAGTAGGGTTATTGAAGCTAGGACCTTGGGTAGTTTCAAATTTTGGTTGGATAAATTCATGAGTGAAACGGGTTGGATTTGAGTGGGACTTGCACATGAGTAAATAGAATTATCAAAGCTTATTTCTTGGGTAGCATTGAAAATTGGGTTGAGCAAATATTCTGTTAGTGGGACGGATTGTGTAGGACCTGCCTAGTATGGGCCAACAAGCCTTCTGCAGTGTTCCTCCTTTCTTATGTTCTTATGTTTTGGAAGAAAATGGCCAACAGGACCTACATCACACAGGAGGAAAAGGCACTGCCAGGACACAAGCCTATGAAAGACAGGCTAACTCTCTTGTTGTGTAGTAATGCAAGTGGGGATTTCAAAGTGAAGCCTTTACTCGTGTATCACTCTGAAAATCTCAGAGTGTTCAAGAAACACAATGTCCACAAGAAAAGATTGTGTGTGATGTGGAAAGCTAATCATAACGCATGGGTCACAAGGCAAATTTTCAAAGAATGGGTTGATGATGTGTTTGGCCCAAGTGTGAAAAAATACCTTCAGGAAAACAATTTGGGACTCAAGTGCCTTCTGGTACTGGACAAAGCTCCTGCACATCCTCCAGACTTGGAAGACCAAATGTTTAGGGACTTCAAATTTATAAAAGTGAAGTTCTTGCCTCCTAACACCACTCCTCTTATCCAGCCCATGGACCAGCAGGTCATTTCTAACTTCAAAAAACTCTACACAAAAGCAGTGTTTCAAAAGTGCTCTGAAGTGACCTCGGACACTCAATTGACCCTTAGAGAGTTCTGGAAGAATCACTTCAATATCTACAACTGCATCAGCCTTATAGGTAAGGCTTGGGAGGGAGTGACTTCCAGGACTTTGAACTCTGCTTGGAGACCATTGTTGCTAGGTTGTGTCCAACAGAGGGATTTTGAAGGGTTTGAGGCTGACCCTGACGACCCTGTGCCTGTTGTTGAAGGTATTGTGGCATTGGGCAAGTCCCTGGGGTTAGAGGTGAGTGGCAAGGATGTGGAAGAGTTGGTGCAGGACCACAGAGAGTTTACTTGGAGAGAGTTCCAGGGGTCAACGCCCATGCAGCCCGGTCTCTGACCAGGCCTCATGTTGGATCAGAGCCTGATCAACCAGGCTGTTACTGCTGGCAGCACGCAGTCCAACGTACAAACCACAGCCTGGCTGGTCAGGCACCGACTTTAGGTGCCTGTCTAGTGCCTGCTTGAAGACAGCCAGGGGTCTATTGGTAATCCCCCTTATGTATGCTGGGAGGCAGTTGAACAGTCTTGGGCCCCTGACACTTATTGTGTTGTCTCTCAACGTGCTAGTGGCACCCCTGATTTTCATTGGGGGGATGTTACATCGCCTGCCGAGTCTTTTGCTTTCGTAGGGAGTGACACTCGTGTGCAAGTTTGGTACTAATCCCTCTAGGATTTTCCAAGTGTATATAATAATGCATCTCTCCAGGTAATTGAGGTGGTTTATTGCAGTTATGCGTGCCGTGAAGGTTCTCTGTACATTTTCTAGGTCAGCAATTCCACCTGCCTTGAAAGGTGCAGTTAGTGTGCAGCAATATTCCAGCCCAGATAGAACAAGCGACCTGAAAAGTGTCAACATGGGCTTGGCATCCCTGGTTTTGAAGGTTCTCATTATCCATCCTGCCATTTTTCTGGCAGATGCGATTGCTACAGTGTTATGGTCCTTGAAGGTGAGATCCTCTGTCATGATCCCTCCCAGGTCTTTGACATTAGTTTTTCGCTCTATTGTGTGGTTGGAATTTGTTTTATACTCCAATGAGATTTTAATTTCCTCACGTTTTCCATATCGGAGTAATTGAAATTTCTCATCATTGAACTTCATATTGTTTTCTGCAGCCCATTTAAAGATTTGGTTGATGTCTGCTTGGAGTCTTGCAGTGTCTTCAACGGTGGATACTGTCATGCAGATTCGGTGTCATCTGCAAAGGAAGACATGGCACTGTGGCTGATATCCTTGTATATGTCTGATATGAGGGAAGAGCTAACCACTGAAGAGCTGCAAGAGCTGGAACTGGATCATCATCAGACCAAAATTGAGGAAATTGCTTCAGAAAAGGAGGATGAGGAAGAGGAAAGAAGGAGGTGCCTTCTTCAGTGATTAAGGAAATGTGTGGAATAGGTTACAAAGTTTTGTTGAAAAATACCATCCTGACCAAGCTGAAACAAGCCATATCTGCAACATGTTCAGTGACAAAACCTTGTCCCACTTCAGGGAAATGTTAAAGAGGCACCAGAAACAGAGCACTCTGGACAGTTATTTTTCTAGACAGGGGTCCAGTGACTCTCAAGCTGGTCCCAGTGGCATTAAAAGAAAAAGAAGGGAAGTAACCCCAGATAAGGACTTGTTACCTGAAGTCTTTATGGAGAAGGATTCCCCTTCCAAACACTAACTGCTCTCTATTTCTTCCTCCCTATCTTCCAGAAGCCAGCATTAGTCTTCAATAAAGGTACGTGATACTGATTTAATTGTTAAAAAAAAATATTTTTTTTGTGAATATTTTTGTCTGGAACAGATTAATTGTATTTACATCAATTCTTATGGGGAATATTATTTAGGTTATAGGCCATTTCGGTTTTAGGCCGAGCTTCTGGAACGGATTACGGCCGATAACCGAGGGTTCACTGTAATAATAAATTATTTGATTTTTGGTAAAAAAAAAATCTCAATTGTTTCTTGAGCTATCTTATTGAAACTTGGACAATGTATGCTGGAAAGATGCTTCTTAACGTACACCAAAAATGAAAGAAATCGTACCATAAATAACGGAGTTCACTTCTGAGCCATTAGCCTCCCCTAGTTTAGTTAGTTCAATATCTTTATTATGCACCCCATACCCATCCTGTGGGCGGTAGTCAAAAGATTACAGAGGTACATAATGGATCCAGAGACTGGGCCCCAAAGTTTTGATAGTTGAACAAGGTACAAAGGTAATGAATCATCTAAGTAAATAAATTTACTTATTTACGTTGATATATGGTTAAAATCATGAACAAATTATAAAGTAATGAGCAAATCACTAGTCCACACCCGGTCACAACTGTTATGAGTTATTGGTGCAAATATTAATTGTTGGGTCTCACACACACACACGCACACATGCACACACTCACACACACACACACCAGTGCTATTCTTGGGATATGTGAATGACATGATGGAAGGATAGACTCAGAAGTGTCCCTGTTCGCAGATGATGTGAAGTTAATGAGGAGAATTAAATCAGATGAGGATCAGGAAGGACTTCAAAGAGACCTGGACAGGCTGGACACCTGGTCCAGCAACTGGCTTCTCGAATTTAACCCCGCCAAATGCAAAGTCATGAAGATTGGGGATGGGCAAAGAAGACCGCAGACAGAGTATAAGCTAGGTGGCCAAAGACTGCAAACCTCGCTCAAGGAGAAAGATCTTGGGGTGAGTATGACACCGAGCATGTCTCCGGAAGCACACATCAACCAGAGAACTGCTGCAGCATATGGGCGCCTGGCCAACCTGAGAATAGCGTTCCAATACCTTAGTAAGGAATCATTCAAGACACTGTACACCATGTACGTCAGCACCAGTTTGGAACCAACACCTGGTCAAGCACATCAAGAAATTAGAGAAAGTGCAAAGGTTTAAAATAAGGGTCGGATGCGAAAAGTGGGTCATAATAAGCGTGTATGCACCTGGAGAAGAGAGGAGTGTAGAGGAGAAAGAGAGATTTTGGGAGATGTTAAGCGAATGTATAGGAACTTTTGAACCAAATGAGAGAGTAATTGTGGTAGGGGACCTAAATGCTAAAGTGGGAGAAACATGCAGAGAGGGTGTAGTAGGTAAGTTTGGGGTGCCAGGTGTAAATGATAATGGGAGCCCTTTGATTGAACTTTGTATAGAAAGGGGTTTAGTTATAGGTAATACATATTTTAAGAAAAAGAGGAAAAATAAGTATACAAGATATGATGTAGGGCGTAATGATAGTAGTTTGTTGGACTATGTATTGGTAGATAAAAGACTGTTGAGTAGACTTCAGGATGTACATGTTTATAGAGGGGCCACAGATATATCAGATCACTTTTTAGTTATAGCTACAGTGGGAGTAAAAGGTAGATGGGATACAAGGAAAATAGAATCAGTAAGTAAGAGAGAGGTGAAGGTTTATAAACTAAAAGAGGAGGCAGTTAGGGTAAGATATAAACAACTATTGGAGGATAGATGGGCTAGTGAGTGTAGGCAATGGGGTTGAAAATGTATGGGATAGATTTAAAAATGTAGTGTTAGAGTGTTCAGCAGAAGTTTGTGGTTACAGGCGAGTGGGTGCGGAGGGAAGAAGAGCGATTGGTGGAATGATGATGTAAAGAGAGTAGTAAGGGAGAAAAAGTTAGCATATGAGAGGTTTTTACAAAGTAGAAGTGATGCAAGGAGGGAAGAGTATATGGAGAGAAAAAGAGAGGTTAAAAGAGTTGTGAAGCAATGTAAAAAGAGAGCAGATGAGAGATGGTGAGATGTTATCAGCAAATTTTGTTGAAAATAAGAAAAAGTTTTGGAATGAGATTAATAAGTTGAGGAAGCCTAGAGAACAAATGGATTTGACAGTTAAAAATAGGAGAGGAGAGTTAGTCACCCCGATCCACAAAGGAGGTGATCAAACAGACCTGAATAATTATAGACCAATTTCTAATTTACCATTGCTTTCTAAAATCTTCGAAAAATTAATTCATAGACAAATCTATTCCTACCTCGTCTCACACAATGTACTCAACCCTGTCAATTTGGATTCAGGACAAACAAGAGCACAAACGATGCTTACGCACATGTTGGAGTTAATATATACAGCACTTGAGAAAAAGAAGTCCCACTGGGAATCTTCATTGATCTCCGCAAAGCTTTTGATACAGTCGACCATGATTTACTGCTCACAAAATTAGCACACTATGGTATAAGGGGGCACCCACTCAACTACCTAAAATCATACCTCACCAACAGAAGCCAATACGTGTACACAAATGGAGCGAACTCTTCCACACAACCAATTACAGTCGGAGTCCCTCAAGGAAGTGTCCTGGGGCCACTCCTATTCCTCATTTACATAAATGACCTACCGAATGCATCACAACTACTCAAACCCATTTTATTTGCAGATGACACAACATATGTCTTCTCCCCCCCAAATCCAGTTATCTGGCCAACACTTTTTCCCCGTTACAAAAATATCAACATGGGGGGACTAACAAGCTTCCCCAATACAAGTTTACTTCATACGGTTTGGAAAAAAAACCCAAAATGTTCCCTTAACATAACTTTTTTTAAACCCACAAAGACTCACAGGGAAAATTCCTGGGAAACCCCACCTTGACAGTACCTTAAATTCCAAAAACCCCTTAAAAAAAAATTTTCCCCAAAAAATTTCTAAACCCAGTAGGCATATTACAAAAAAAGCTATTATTCCAAAATAAGCCCCCCTTTCTATATCATTCCTTATCCCCCTTTCTCACCTATGGAATCTGTGAGGGGATAAAAAACGTTAAATCTAGACCATCATAACAAAAAAAAGGGCAGTGGAATGGAAATTTCCCCACTCTAAAAAAGCATACCCCCCCTTTTTTAAAAAAGTCTCAAACTACTCACCGAAAAAACTTTTTTCTTACTCTTGTGCCTACTACATATAAAAAATTTTTCCTCTAATATAAAACCCCTCTGCAAAAAACTCTCCTCCCAAAATTTAAGGGGGCCCCCCAATCCCAAACACCCCCGGATCACTTTTTGATATACGCCCCGTGTTCATAAAAACCTATGTAAAATTCTATGCAAAAGGGCCCCCCCCAGAATCTGGAAAATTCTTACCAGTAAATATTAAGATAATCTTGTCAAAAAAAAATTTAAGACTCAACAAAAAAACCCCTCTCCCCAAAAACCAAAAAAATCATACTATAAACTACTTTGAAAATGCTCATTGTTACTTTCCTTAAAAATAATCTAATTTTTTTAATAATATTACTATTATTTCCCCCCCTACTCATATTATAAGTTAATGTCAAAAATGCCCCCTTTATTTTCCAAAAAAAAAAACTCAATTCCATATTATCATTCAAGAATCTTAACACCTGTAACAATCTAAATCTAATATCATTATTTTAATAATTTAAACAGTAAAATTTCATTATTGTAATTTTGAAAAAAAATTTTCTTGAAAAAACTCAATAAATTTCCCCTTTTTAAATACATATTTTTAAAAGGGTTAAAATACCCCCTAATGCCTTTTGGATTCAGTGGCTCCCCCTTACCTAAAAATTTTTTTCTTCCATACCCATTAACCCCGCAATGAAATAAAATTTGTTTGTTTGTTTGTTTTTTTTTAATTTTTCCCCCTTTCCCCCCGTGATCTCTCGGTTAAGGCTTTTTCCCCCTGTTGCAACTACATTTTGGCCCCCCCTAACGGAAATTTCCCCTTAAAAAACCTGCTAAAGGTGCCATTCCCGGGAAATTTTTTCTTCCCCCAAAAATAATGCCCGTAGGTTGGTCTTTTAAAACCCCCCCAAAAACACTTCCAAGCACTTACAATATTATACTTCCCCAAAATTTTTATTGTTTCTGGGGTGTATTAGAGGGGTCCCTTTTTTTTTGTTTTTTAAAAATTCAGTTTTTGTTTTCTTCTTCATTACCATCCCCCAAAACTCTCCCCTCTATATCTGATCTTCTTCGGGGTTTTTCAATGGTCATTATTTCCCCTACATATCTTGTATGCTTCTGTATTCAGCTTCTCTAGGCACTGGTGGGGATTTGAGATTGCTCATGTCTGATTCCCATGATATGTCTGATAGCTCTTGGTTTTTTTTCCCAGTCAAAAATTTATGGTTATTTTTAAAATTAAATTACTGGGGAAATCCCCCCTCTAAAAATTTGTGCCAAAAATTCCCTAACCTTGGGGAAAAAAAATTTTGGACCTGGGCTTCCGATGGTTCCCCCAAAACCCCCCTTTTTTTTAAGTTTTTTTTTTAAATGCTTTTTTAATTAATTTTGGGGGTCTAAAAGGACTAGTCTATTTTACCCCAAATTTCTTAAGGAGATAAAAATTGTTTAGTAATGGCACTTGAACAGCATTCTGGAATGAAAAAAAAAGTAAGTCGGGGGCCACTGTACTGTTTGAACTTCCCCATGTTATGATCAGGTACAGTGGTACCCTCGACTTCGATGGTCCCCCCCAATCACCCTTTTTTTTAAGTTTATTTTTTTTTAAAACTTTTTAATGAATTTTGGGGGTCAAAAGGACTAAAACGTTGTGTAGTTTTAAAAATAGGCTAGATAAATTTTGTGTGAGTGCGGGTGGGTGTGAGTTGTACCTGACTAGTTTGTGCTACTAGGTCAGATGCCGTGCTCCTTCCTTAAGTGAATGTAACCTGACCTAGCTGGGTCGGGCATTGGCTTAAGCCGGTGGAGACTTGGACCTGCCTCGCATGGGCCAGTAGGCCTGCTGCAGTGTTCCTTCTTTCTTATGTTCTTATGTGACATGTCAAGATATCTTATTAATGAAAATAGGATACCAGTTATACTAAGCAAATTAACTAAACTTGCTTGTAACAGATAAGTGAAATTTTTTATTTTATTAACACATCGGCGATTCCCACCAAGGCAGGGTGGCCCGAAAAGAAAAACTTTCATCATCATTCACTCCATCACTGTCTTGCCAGAGGGTGCTTTACACTACAGTTATAAAACTGCAACATTAACCTCCTCCTTCAGAGTGCCGGCACTGTACTTCCCATCTCCAGAACTCAAGTCCGGCCTGCCAGTTTCCTGAATCCCTTCATAAATGTTACTTTGCTCACACTCCAACACCGTCAAGTATTAAAAACCATATGCCTCCATTCCTCCTATCAAATACGCTCACACATGCTTGCTGGAAGTCCAAGCCCCTTGCACACAAAACTTCCTTTACCCCCTCCCTCCACCCTTTCCTAGGCCGACCCCTACCCCGCCTTCCCTCCACTACAGATTTATACACTCTCGAAGTCACTCTGTCTCGTTCCATTCTCTCTACATGTCCAAACCACCTCAACAACCCCTCCTCAGCTCTGGACAATCGTTTTGGTAATCCGCACCTCCTCCTAATTTCCAAACTCCGAATTCTCTGCATTATATTCACACCACACATTGACCTCAGACATGACATTTCCACTCCCTCCAGCCTTCTCCTCGTTGCAACATTCATCACCCATGCTTCACACCCTATAAGAAGCGTTGGTATAACTATACTCTCATACAGTTCCCTCTTTACTTCCATGGACAAGGTTCTTTGTCTCCACAGACTCCGAAGTGCTCCACTCACCCTTTTTCCCTCATCAATTCTATGATTCACCTCATCCTTCATAGACCCATCCTGCGACATGTCCACTCCCAAATATCTGAATACATTCACCTCCTCCATACTCTCCCCTCCAATCTGATATCCAATCTTTCGTCACCTATTCTTTTTGTTATCCTCATCACCTTATCTTTCCTATATTCACTTTCAATTTTCTTCTTTTACACCCTACCAAATTCATCCACCAACCTCTGCAACTTCTCTTCAGAATCTCCCAAAAGCACAGTGTCATCAGCAAAAAGCAACTGTGACAACTCCCACTTTGTATTTGCTTCTTTATCTTTTAGCCCAACACCTCTTGCCAAGACCCTCGCATTCACTTCTCTTACAACCCCATCTATAAATATATTGAACAACCACGGTGACATCACACATCCTTGTCTAAGGCCCACTTTTACTGGAAATAGTCCCTTCCCTCCTACACACTCTAACCTGAGCCTCACTATCCTCATAAAAACTCTTTACTGCTTTCAGTAACCTTCCTCCTATTCATACACCTGCAACATCTGCCACATTGCCCCCTATCTACCCTATCATACGCCTTTCCAAATCCATAAATGCCACAAAAACATCTTTACCCTTATCCAAATACAGTGGACCCCGAGTTTCGTAAAAACTTCACTCCTGAAGTCTGCTCAAGTGCCATTACCGAACAATTTACTCCCTTAAGGAAAAATTTCACGTAGGTTAGTCTATTTCAGACCCCCAAAAATACACTTCCACAAGAACTTACAAATTATACTTACATAATTGCACGATTTCGGGTATTCGTTAACCGAGGGTCCACTGTACTGTTCACCTATATGTTTCACTGTAAACACTTGGTCTCACACCCCCTACCTTTCCTAAAGCCCCCTTGTTCATCTGCTATCCTACTTTCTGTCTTACTCTTAATTCTTTCAATAATAACTCTACCATACACTTTACCAGGTACACTCAACAGACTTATTCCCCTATAATTTTGCACTCTCTTTTGTCCCCTTTGCCTTTATACAAAGGAACAATCACGCTCTCTGCCAATCCCTAGGTACCTTACCCTCTTCCATACATTTATTAAATAATAGCACCAACCACTCCAAAACTATATCCCCACCTGCTTTTAACATTTCTATCTTTATCCCATCAATCCCAGCTGCCTTACCCCCTTTCATTCTACCCACTGCCTCCACGAACTTCCCTACACTCACAACTGGCTCTTCCACACTCCTACAAGATGATATTCCTCCTTGCCCTACACACGAAATCACAGCTTCCCTGTCTTCATCAACATTTAACAACTCCTCAAAATATTCTCTCCATCTTCCCGATACCTCTAACTCTCCATTTAATAACTCTCCTCTCCTATTTTTAACTGTCAAATCCATTTGTTCTCTAGGCTTCCTCAACTTATTAATCTCATTCCAAAACTTTTTCTTATTTTCAACAAAATTTGCTGATAACATCTCACCCACTCTCTCATCTGCTCTCTTTTTACATTGCTTCACCACTCTTTTAACCTCTCTTTTTCTCTCCATATACTCTTCCCTCCTTGCATCACTTCTACTTTGTAAAAACCTCTCATATGCTAACTTTTTCTCCCTTACTACTCTCTTTACATCATCATTCCACCAATCTCTCCTCTTCCCTCCCGCACCCACTCGCCTGTAACCACAAACTTCTGCTGAACACTCTAACACTACATTTTAAATCTATCCCATACATTTTCAACCCCATTGCCTACACTCTCACTAGCCCATCTATCCTCCAATAGTTGTTTATATCTTACCCTAACTGCCTCCTCTTTTAGTTTATAAACCTTCACCTCTCTCTTACTTACTGATTTTATTTTCCTTGTATCCCATCTACCTTTTACTCCCACTGTAGCTATAACTAAAAGTGATCTGATATATCTGTGGCCCCTCTATAAACATGTACATCCTGAAGTCTACTCAACAGTCTTTTATCTACCAATACATAGTCCAACAAACTACTATCATTACGCCCTACATCATATCTTGTATACTTATTTATCCTCTTTTTCTTAAAATATGTATTACCTATAACTAAACCCCTTTCTATACAAAGTTCAATCAAAGGGCTCCCATTATCATTTACACCTGGCACCCCAAACTTACCTACTACACCTCTCTGCATGTTTCTCCCACTTTAGCATTTAGGTCCCCTACCACAATTACTCTCTCATTTGGTTCAAAAGTTCCTATACATTCGCTTAACATCTCCCAAAATCTCTCTCTCTCCTCTACACTCCTCTCTTCTCCAGGTGCATACACGCTTATTATGACCCACTTTTCGCATCCGACCCTTATTTTAATCCACATAATCCTTGAATTTACACATTCATATTCCCTCTTTTCCTTCCATAACTGATCCTTCAACATTATTGCTACCCCTTCCTTAGCTCTAACTCTCTCAGATACTCCTGACTTAATCCCATTTATTTCTCCCCACTGAAACTCGCCTACCCCTTCAGCTTTGTTTCGCTTAGGGCCAGGACATCCAACTTCTTTTCATTCATAACATTGGCAATCATCTCTTTCTTATCATCCGCACTACATCCACGCACATTCAGACAACCCAGTTTTATAAAGTTTTTCTTCTTCTCGTTTTTAGTAGATTTGTACAGGAGAAGGGGTTACTAGCCCATTGCTCCCGGCATCTTAGTAGCCTCATACGACACGCATTGCTTACGGAGGAAAGATTCTTTTCCACTTCCCCATGGACAATAGAGAAAATAAAAAGAACAAGAGCTATTAATAAAAAGAAGAAAAACCTAGATGTGTGTATGTATATATATGCATGTGTATGCCAGTGTAGTGTGACCTAAAGTGTAAGTAGAAGTAGCTAGATATACCTGTTATCCAGCGTGTTTATGAGACAGAAAAAAGACACCAGCAATCCTACCATCATGTAAAACAGTTTCAGGTTTCTGTTTCACAGTCACCTGGCAGGACGGTAGTACCTCCCTGGGTGGTTGCTGTCTACCAACCTACTAAATCCAAATGTACAATTGTTAACCATTTTGGGGCCTAGTGCCTAGGCCTTTTGTGTATCCATATGCTCTTGCACTACCGTCCACAGGATGGATATGGGGTGCACAATAAACTAGCCACTTTGGTGGCAAAATCTAATCTGTATTTTTTCCAGTGGATGACTATTTTTGGGTCAATTTTTGTAGACTGGTCATTCTGTGTGTTAGACTTGACTCCTCTCCTATCTTCCCATGCTCTATATATACCGGGTAGACTATTCAATAGTTCCTCTTTTTTTCATGCTTATTGTTTATTAACCTCCTGAGTGCTTTCCTGATATCTGTCCATAGTTCCACATCCATGTATGTCATTACGAATGTGGTGGCAGAGGAGGACGGTGGTGGTGGGCATTCTTGCTCCAGCTATGAAAACATCTTCCCATTCTTTCCTCCTTCAGACATGTTAGTATAAGAGAAAACAGAGTTTGTAATGCTAACTGCATTAGATCACTTCTTTCATAAGAAAACCATAATGTACAAATGAACAGGTGTACGTACACCATTTACATACCTTGCAGAAGACAGGCAGAGCGGCTTATGCTGTCAGGAGTTTATTTCGTTTCGTCCTTTTTCTATCGCTTAATCGCTACACTCTTAATGCTACACTTAATGCTACACTTTGTCACTGAACTTAACTGCTTTAAACTCCACAACTTGTGCCTGTGTTGGAGTGCAGGAACACTTTAAAATCACAAAGAATGTGTTATTAGTCTTGAAGATGCCATATTAATAACAATAATAAAAATAGGAGAGGAGAGTTATTAAATGGAGAGTTAGAGGTATCGGGAAGATGGAGAGAATATTTTGAGGAGTTGTTAAATGTTGATGAAGACAGGGAAGCTGTGATTTCGTGTGTAGGGCAAGGAGGAATAACATCTTGTAGGAGTGTGAAAGAGCCAGTTGTGGGTGTAGGGGAAGTTCGTGAGGCAGTGGGTAGAATGAAAGGGGGTAAGGCAGCTGGGATTGATGGGATAAAGATAGAAATGTTAAAAGCAGGTGGGGATATAGTTTTGGAGTGGTTGGTGCTATTATTTAATAAATGTATGGAAGAGGGTAAGGTACCTAGGGATTGGCAGAGAGCATGTATTGTTCCTTTGTATAAAGGCAAAGGGGACAAAAGAGAGTGCAAAAATTATAGGGGAATAAGTCTGTTGAGTGTACCTGGTAAAGTGTATGGTAGAGTTATTACTGAAAGAATTAAGAGTAAGACAGAAAGCAGGATAGCAGATGAACAAGGGGGCTTTAGGAAAGGTAGGGTGTGTGTAGACCAAGTGTTTACAGTGAAACATATAGGTCAACAGTATTTGGATAAGGGTAAAGATGTTTTTGTGGCATTTATGGATTTGGAAAAGGCGTATGATAGGGTAGATAGGGGGGCAATGTGGCAGATGTTGCAGGTGTATGGAATAGGAGGAAGGTTACTGAAAGCAGTGAAGAGTTTTTATGAAGATAGTGAGGCTCAGGTTAGAGTGTGTAGGAGGAAAGGGGACTATTTCCCAGTAAAAGTGGGCCTTAGACAAGGATGTGTGATGTCACCGTGGTTGTTCAATATATTTATAGATGGGGTTGTAAGAGAAGTGAATGCGAGGGTCTTGGCAAGAGGTGTGGGACTAAAAGATAAAGAAGCAAATACAAAGTGGGAGTTGTCACAGTTGCTTTTGCTGATGACACTGTGCTTTGGGAGATTCTGAAGAGAAGTTGCAGAGGTTGGTGGATGAATTTGGTAGGGTGTGTAAAAGAAGAAAATTGAAAGTGAATATAGGAAAGAGTAAGGTGATGAGGATAACAAAAAGAATAGGTGACGAAAGATTGGATATCAGATTGGAGGGAGAGAGTATGGAGGAGGTGAATGTATTCAGATATTTGGGAGTGGACATGTCAGCAGATGGGTCTATGAAGGATGAGGTGAATCATAGAATTGATGAGGGAAAAGGGTGAGTGGAGCACTTCGGAGTCTGTGGAGACAAAGAACTTTGTCCATGGAAGTAAAGAAGGAATGTATGAGAGTATAGTTATACCAACGCTCTTATATGGGTGTGAAGCATGGGTGATGAATGTTGCAACGAGGAGAAGGCTGGAGGCTGTGGAGATGTCGTGTCTGAGGTCAATGTGTGGTGTGAATATAATGCAGAGAATTCGGAGTTTGGAAATTGAGGAGGTGCGGGATTACCAAAACGATTGTCCAGAGAGCTGAGGAGTGGTTGTTGAGGTGGTTTGGACATGTAGAGAGAATGGAACGAGACAGAGTGACTTCGAGGTGTATAAATCTGTAGTGGAGGAAGGCGGGGTAGGGGTCGGCCTAGGAAAGGTTGGAGGGAGGGGTAAAGGAAGTTTTGTGTGCGAGGGGCTTGGACTTCCAGCAAGCATGTGTGCGTATTTGATAGGAGTGAATGGAGGCATATGGTTTTAATACTTGACGTGCTGTTGGAGTGTGAGCAAAGTAACATTTATGAAGGGATTCAGGGAAACCGGCAGGCCGGACTTGAGTTCTGGAGATGGGAAGTACAGTGCCGGCACTCTGAAGGAGGGGTGTTAATGTTGCAGTTTTATAACTGTAGTGTAAAGCACCCCTCTGGCAAGACAGTGATGGAGTGAATGATGATGAAAGTTTTTCTTTTTCGGGCCACCCTGCCTTGGTGGGAATCGGCCGATGTGTTAATAAAAAAAAAAAAAATAATAACACAATAATAATCACTCTGAGGCATATAAAACGTTACCTGGAGTTTACCTGGAGAGAGGTCCGGGGGTCAATCCCCCCTCGGCCCACTCTGTGATCAGGCCTCATGGCGGATCAGAGCCTGATCAACCAGGCTGTTACTGCTGGCCGCACGCAGTCCAACGTACAAACCACAGCCCGGCTTGTCAGGTACCGACTTTAGGTGCCTGTCCAGTGCCTGCTTGAAGACAACGATGGGTCTATTGGTAATCTCCCTTATGTACACTGGGAGGCATTTGAACAGTCTTGGGCACCTGACACTTATTGTGTTGTCTCTCAACATGCTAGTGGCACCCCTGCTTTTCATTGGGGGGATGTTGCATCGTCTGCAGAGTCTTTTGCTTTCGAAGGGAGTGACTCTTGTGTGCAAGTTTGGTACTAATCCCTCTAGGATTTTCCAAGTGTATATAATAATGTATCTCTCCTGCCTGCATTCTAGGGAGTACAGGTTTAGGAACTTCAAGTGTTCCCATTAATTGAGGTGGTTTATCACAGTTATGTGTGCTGTGAAGGTTCTCTGCACATTTTATAGGTCAGCAATTTCACCTGCCTTGAAAGGTGCAGTTAGTGTGCAGCAATATTCCAGCCTAGATAGAACAAGCGACCTGAAGAGTTTCATAATGGGCTTGGCATCCCTGGTTTTGAAGGTTCTCATTATCCATCCTGTCATTTTTCTAGCAGATGCGATTGCTAAGTGTTATGGTCCTTGAAGGTGAGATCCTCTGACATGATCACTCCCAGGTCTTTGACATTAGTTTTTCGCTCTATTGTGTGGTTGAAATTTGTTTTATACTCTGATGAAATTTTAATTTCCTCACGTTTTCCATATCAGAGTAATTGAAATTTCTCATCATTGAACTTCATATTGTTTTCTGCAGCCCATTTAAAGATTTGGTTGACACTGTCATGCAGATTCGGGTGTCATCTGCAAAGGAAGACACGGCACTGTGGTTTATATCCTTGTCTATGTCCGATATGATGATGAGGAACAAGATGGGAGTGAGTACTGTGCCTTGTGGAAGAGAGCTTTTCACTGTACCTGCCTCAGACTTTACTCTATTGACTACTACTCTTTGTGTTCTATTTGTTAGGAAATTATAGATCAATCTGCCAACTTTTACTGTTATTAATTTATCACGCATTTTGTGTGCTATTACACCATGGTCACACTTGTCAAAGGCTTTTGCAAAGTCTGTGTATATAACATCTGCATTCTGTTTGTCTTCTAGAGCATCCACGACCTTGTCGTAGTGGTCCAGTAGTTGGGACAGACAGGAGCGACCTGTTCTAAACCCATGCTGCCCTGGGTTGTGTAATTGATGGGTATCTAGATGAGTGGCGATCTTGCTTCTTAGAACCCTTTCAAAGATTTTTATGATATGGGACATTAGCACTATTGGTCTGTAGTTCTTTGCCAATGCTTTACTGCCCCCTTTGTGGAGTGGGGCTATGTCTGTTGTTTTTAGTAACTGTGGGACGACCCCAGTGTCCATGCTCCCTCTCCACAGGATGTTAAAAGTGCGTGATAGGGGCTTCTTGCAGTTCTTTATGAACACGGAGTTCCATGAGTCTGGGCCTGGGGCGGAGTACATGGGCATGTCATTTATTGCCTTTTCGAAGTCATTTGGCGTCAGGATAATGTCAGATAGGTTTGTGTCTATCAAGTTCTGTGGCACTCTCATAAAAAACTCATTTAGGTCTGCGACTTTCAGTCTGGTTACCGGCTTGCTAAAAACTGAGTCATACTGGGACTTTAGTAGCTCACTAATTTCCTTGCTGTCATCTGTGTAGGACCTATCCCGTTTAATATAGACATTTTACTTAATCCATTTATGATATTTTTTTCAAAATTACAGTACAGTCAACCCCCGGTTCTCGTTATTAATCCGTTCCAGAGGGCCCGTCGATCACCGGTTTGGTCGAACTCTGATTCTATTTTCCCCATAAGAAATAATGGAAATAAAATTAATCCATTCCAGACATCCAAAAGTATTAAAATAAAATATTTTTTAGAACTTTTTGACATTAAATTACACACAATTTTATGAGAAATAAAGAAATAATAGTACAATAACATGTCACTTACATTTATTGAAGAGTTGTTGATGCCTACTACACTCCCTGCATGAATGCTACACTCCCTGCATGAATGCTACACTCCCTGCATGAATGCTACACTCCCTGCATGAATGCTACACTCCCTGCATGAATGCTACACTCCCTGCATGAATGCTACACTCCCTGCATGAATGCTACACTCCCTGCATGAATGCTACACTCCCTGCATGAATGCTTCACTCCCTGCATCCCTGCTACACTCTTTACCACAGGCTTGGCACTAGAAGCTTTCTTGGGACCCATGGTGGCTTATTTAGCAGTTGCAAGCACTAAAAACAGTGGAATAATGACAATATACTGGTATGAATGCGTGGGTGGTGGTCGCTCTCGCTTGTAAACAATAGCACACTGATTCTCCGTGGAGTGCCCTGGCCCAGCTGGGCCACGCGTTCGCGTCCGGGACGAATAGCCAACTCCGAGTGGATCGGCTAATACCGAGCCAAAATTCTCGTCAAAAAACCCATCGAACACCGATTTGGACGACCTCCGTCGTCGTCAAGCACCGGGGGTTGACTGTATATAATAAACACGCTACATAACATATAAACATATAAATTAACATAAATATGAGATTTTTTCCATTCGGCTTGACGGAGTGAACATAATCCATTTGTGTCCAGGCTGGAAACAGCAACAACAACTGGTTTGTTTACAAAACTCGCAAACCTTCTACACTCTCATTCTCTCTCATTTATTCATTTAATCTTGTTTACTCACCTCTCACTCTACATTAAGACTGCCTCAACCACTGCCTCTACCACTGCCTCAACCACTGCCTCAACCACTGCCTCAACCACTGCCTCAACCACTGCCTCAACCATTACCTCTACCACTGCCTCTACCACTGCCTCAACCACTGCCTCAACCACTGCCTCTACCACTGCCTCTACCACTGCCTCTACCACTGCCTCAACCACTGCCTCAACCACTGCCTCAACCAGTGCCTCAACCAGTGCCTCAACCACTGCCTCAACCACTGCCTCAACCACTGCCTCAACCACTGCCTCAACCACTGCCTCAACCACTGCCTCAACCACTGCCTCAACCACTGCCTCAACCACTGCCTCAACCACTGCCTCAACCACTGCCTCTACCACTGCCTCTACCACTGCCTCAACCGCTGCCTCAACCTCTGCCTCAACCACTGCCTCAACCACTGCCTCAACCATTGCCTCAACCACTGCCTCAACCACTGCCTTAACCACTGCCTCAACCACTGCCTCTACCACTGCCTCTACCACTGCCTCTACCACTACCTCTACCACTGCCTCTACCACTGCCTCTACCACTGCCTCTACTCATAGAAGCAATTGTTGATTTGCTTTTGCCACTCATCCTGGCAAGCTCCACAAGTCTCACACCACTCTCGTATTTTTGTATACAGTGGTACCTCTACTTAAGAGCTTAATTCGTTCCAGACGGCTGTTCAAGTGCCGATACCGAAGGAATATGTTCCCATAAGAAATAATGAAAATTAGGTTAATCCATTTCAGACCCCCAAAAATACACTTACAAAAGCACCTACAAAAATACACTTACATAATTGTTCGAGTTGGGAGATGCTCGTAAGTAGAGGTACCACTGTAATTTCCTTCTTCACTTCTATGCTGTTTCTCCCTTTCTTTACTACAGGGGTGCCACTAGGAAGTTTCTTTGGGCCCATGGTAGCTTATTTCACAGTCGCACTTAATGAACAAGCACCAAACACAATGAATTAATTGTGAAATGTTTGGATGAGCACGCAGGGTAATGTTCACTCGGAGGATAAACAAAGCCAGACTGACTCACAACGCCTGCACGGGGAGGCACACAGGCGTGGGGCAGGCGGACAGGTCTGGTACGTGGTACAAAACACGGGGCACGTTTGATACTCGGGACAAAATTGGTTCGAAAAAAGCGTCCGAAACTCGAGTCGTTCAATACTCGATGCATTCGAAACTCGGGGTTCCACTGTATTATTATAGTATTACAGTGGTCCCTCGGTTTTCGTGCATCTCCAAACTCGAACATTTATGCAAGTGTATTTTCGTAAGTGCTGTTGCAAGTGTATTTTTGGGGGTCTGAAATAGACTAACCTACGTGACATTATTTCTTAAGGAAGTAAATTCGTTCGGTAATGGCACTTGAGCAGCATTCTGGAACGAATTTTCGGCGAAAACCGAGGGACCACTGTATATTATTATTATTATTATGGGGAAGTGCTAAACCCGTAGGATTATACAGCGCCTTTGGGGGGAGGGGATGGAAGGTATTAAGGATGGAAGGTATTCAGGCTCTAGATCAAGAGCCCCTCACCAGCGTCAAGAAACCTCCCTTGAGGGGAAAGCTCACAATCTGAATTCTGGCTCGTATCCAGGAGCAAAAAATCGACCGAGCGACGGCTCGTATCCTGAAAAACTCGCATGGTGGGGCACTCGTAAGCAGATGTTCCACTGTAGTAGTATGTCATCAATGTCAGCTAGGCCTGTATACCATGTACATGTACTTGTAGTAAATAAAGATATTATTAATATTATTTTATTATTATTATTATAACCAGAAACAAGAACAGATCTTACAAGAAACCTTGCAAGATCTGTTCTTGCAAGAGTTGCACTGAAGTGAAGGTTCAGTGCAAGGCTTGTATAAACCTTGCTGAATTTAAACAGCGCTACAGAAGGAATACTAGCAAAATAGCTATGACTTTGGTAGACTGGAACAATGGAATGGGCCAAAAATAGGGCATAAATTGGGTGAAATTGCCGATGCGTAAATATCGCCGTTGGGTTAAGTGTATTCTAACCTATCCACTCTGTAATCAGGCAAAGTCACTAACCTGGCACCCTACAGGTCCCGATGATGTCAGATTAGTGATGGCTGACCTGTACTAGCCAGTGATTGGATATGGAATGTGTTTTACCTCAAAATTTTCCATTCATGTTTTATGTGGAAAACAACTCACAAAATGCAATTTTCCCAAGAAGAAAATATATTTGCCTAAGTCTGAATACCTTGCTCATATAAAAGTAAATAAATACGTAAATGGTTGCATTCCACCTAGCAGCTAAAGTAAATATTGACCAAATAAAGTAGTAAAGAATGTAACAAACTGAAAGAAGAGATAGTAAGTGCTACAAGTTGTTAAGTATACAGTGGTACCCCGAGTTTCGGCCATAATTCGTTCCAGAAGGCTGTTTGAGTGCCGTTACCAAACAAATTTGTTCCCATAAGAAATAAAGTAAATTAGATTAGTCCATTTCAGACCCCCAGAAATACACTTACAATAATACACTTACATAATTGTTCGAGTTGGGAGCTGTACGAAACTCAGTGTACAACTGTATTAATGACAGTAACATTACATAGTACCAATCAGGTGTCAACTGGTAACTCCTTAATCTGATGGACTACCTGAGAACTCAAATGTCATTAAGGGATCTTATTCAAAATAGTAAACTTACAATATATTGAGTAAGAAACTACAGGCTACTGGTATAGGCTCTGTAGACTGGTTTAAGTCTTACCTGAGCAATAGGAAACAAATTGTCAATGCCAATAATACAAAATCAGAACCTGTACCAAGTGCATCTGGGGTTTCCCTGGGGACTATTCCGTGCCAAACTAGTACGTTTTATGAGCAGGGGTTGGTGCCGTACTAGAACGCGTAAATTCTAGCGGCTTCAAATTAAGCGGGAAACAGCTGGTAGGCCTAGGGATGAGAGTTAAAAGCAGGTGGGGATATAATTTTGGAGTGGTTGGTGCTATTATTTAATAAATGTATGGAAGAGGGTAAGGTACCTAGGGATTGGCAGAGCGCGTGTATTGTTCCTTTGTATAAAGGCAGTGTGCGCAGTAGGAAAAAAATCGGGCACCCAGTGGTGCATTGTGGGAACACCATTTCAGTACACCTTCTCCACCATGCCTCGCAGCAAGAAACACCTTACTCCTCGGCGAATTGGGACACTTTTATTCATCAGTGACAGTTCTAACAGTGATGGGGGTGTCAGTGAAGGTGACTTTCAAGGTTTTGAGGCGGTTGTGACCGAAACTAGTGACCATAATACCGGTATAAGTGAAGAAAACCCAGATGACCCACAGCCGTCCACCTCTGGTGCTGTGGCGTCTTGTTCACGGCCAGTTGTACCAGAATGAAGGCGGAATTTCCTATTTACTCATATCCCCGACTCAGATGTGAGCAATGGTGATGATACTGATAGTGACTATGAACTCCAAGCCCTTCGAAATAGTTCCAGTAGCGCGAGTGAAGGGGAATATTCACCAGTGAAGCGTCAGTATATACGACGGTATATGCGCTCTGGTAGTGTGCCATATGCTCTTCCAAGGGTTAAGAGTACATCTCGGAGTACATCCCATGGGCGTACAACAGGAAGTGATAGTGAAAATGAAGATGATAGCGTTGCAATTGGTATGAGAAATCTGCATGCAACTGGTAGTGGTGGTGGTGGTGGTGCCGCGCACGAAGCACCAGCAGTGGACCATGCTGGCACCCACGCCGCTGAGTCAGCTCAGTTACAACAAAGGCAACCCTCTCCCACTTACCAACCCCCACAACCACCTGTAAATATCCAGTACCCACCAGCAGACTGCACCTGGAATTGGCAGGAAGCTGCGAATTTTATTCCCAATCCCCATCAGTTTGATGAGTCACAGTGGATTACACCCATCTTGTCCACTTGGGAACAATGCCACTGAACTGGAATGTTTCCAGTTATTCTTTGACGAACCCCTGATAGACATTATTATCAGGGAAAGCAACAGATACTTTGATTACACAATGGCAAACACGATTCTTTCACAAAAATCACGTCTACACCAGTGGAAGGAGACAACTGTGGCAGAGATGTATCTTTTCTTTGCCACAATAATGCTTATGCCACATGTGTATAAGCACCGTATCAAATCATATTGGTCAACAGACAGATTGATTGCAACACCAGCTTTCAGTGATATTATACTAGTGAATCGATTTGTGCTACTTCTACGCATGTTGCATTTCTCAGACAAAACCAGGCCTGACAGAACCGACAGGTTATATAAGATTAGGAATGTGTTTCTGTATCTGAAAGAGAAATTCAATATGTATTTTTATCCCTTCAGGAAGCTTGTTATTGACGAGTCACTGATTCTGTTCAAAGGTAGACTGTCATTCAAGCAGTATATACCAAGCAAGAGGAAACGCTTTGGTATAAAGTTGTTTGTGCTTTGTGATTGCTACAGTGGTCTTGTATTGGATATTATTGAGTACACTGGAAGTAATACATTGAAAGATACCAGGAAGTTACTGGGTATCTCTGGTGATGTGGTTAGAACAATGATGGAACCATATCTTGGCAAGGGGCATACTGTATATTATATACTGATAACTGGTACACAAGCCCCTCCCTCAGTGATTTTTTGCGAGTGAACTTGACAGATGTGTGTGGTACAGTGCGTGCAAATCGTAAGCATATGCCTAGGTTCAGTGCAGGCACTCGTACAGGTGAGGTGCAGGCGTTTGCTGCCAATGATATCATGGCATTTCGGTGGCATGACAAATGAGATGTCACACTGTTGTCATCAATTCACCCTAATGAAATGGCAGACAGTGGCAGGGTGAATAGAGAGACCGATGAACCCATTCTAAAACCTGCAGGTGTGATGGACTACACTCTCAATATGCGTTCAGTGGACAAATGTGACATGCAGATTGGGTTTGCTGATTGTGTTAGAAAGAGTTATAAGTGGTACATAAAACTCTTTTTTCACATTCTGGAAATTTCCATGCTCAATGCTTATAATGTTTATAAGTTGAAGACCACAAACAAACCACCATATGCCGAATTTTGTTTGTCTGTTATCAGGCAAATAATCACCAAGTACCAAGAAACACCACCTGCAATAGAAAACCGCCCACGAAATTACCAACAACTACCCTCTCGTCTGAGGCTTGGTGGTGAACACTTCCTAACAAAACTGCCTGCTACTGCTTGCAAGAAAAAGGCTCAGAAGAGGTGTTATGTCTGTGCACATACAAAAAGACGCCCACAGCAACGCAAAGACACTCGTTTTATGTGTGTGGAATGTGAAACACCACTGTGCATGGAACCATGTTTCAGAGACTTCAACAGGCTGCAGAACTTCTAGAAACATGTGCAGACTCAATATGTGTATATATATGATTGAACAATAGTTATAAACATAATTTTACATTGTACATTGTTGTAAATATGTTTTGTAAACAAACTAGTGATAACAAATTTTATGGCATTATTTTATAAGAAATAGTGAGTGAATATTTGAAAAACAGCACTTATATTGGTCTCACAGTCCATGAAAGTTATTTAAAAAAAAAAAAAATCCATAAGAAAACAACTTAAAAAAAAAAAAAAAAAAAAGATTACCTGCCAACCGGAAGTCGCCGATGTTGCTGTCATCGGTTCATTTTGGGTCAACGTGAAGCCTCCATATCTCCGTAAGTATTGATAGCAAAAATGTTTGGTTTGGCTATTTAGATTCAGAAAAAAAAACTATAATTTCATAAAAAAAAATTTTTTTTTTTTTTCCGAATATTTTTCGACCCCAGGAACACGTTTCCGAGAAGGCCTGTCGACCCCCAAAGGGTTAATATAAACCAGTTCTGGAAGAATTGAAAGGGTCTTAATGAATAAAAGAAAGAATGAGGAAGGAAAATGTTTTCTTTTATAGTTAACATCCATGCACCTATTACATTAAGCCAATTTTTTATATTTAATGTTTATGTAAACTGCTCAGTTTACTTTATCCCTACAGTGTCTCTAATTATTTTAACTGATTTCATGCAGTTGATTTATTTTATTTTATTTATATAGTTATGATCATGACTGATTTCTACTGCATTAAATAGCTAGGCTGCTGATAGGACCCCAGTAGAAACAGGTGACTAGGTGTGACTTTTTGGGGGGTTATCCTATGTAATTTATACATACATTACCATGGAAGGCAATAGCAATTACCCAAAACTTGTATAATTATACTTATGTGTCACTGTACCTAAGCTTACTAACCAATGATGACAATACGTAAAAATGAAGACTAAACACGCCAAGAAATTCTGCTCCTGTTGATACAAATTTACCACCAGCATATGACAAGCAATTAGTTGCTTGCTATAAACATTGTACAACTGTATAGCAGTATGTGCATGTTAAACCATGATAATAGTTACTAACTAACCGTCAGAATTCAGTTAATATTTTATACTTTTCAACGCATACAACCTATGTACAGTAGGGCCCTACTTTACAACATTTTGCTAATACAGTGGAACCCTGAGTTTCGGCCATAATTAGTTCCAGAAGCTAGGCCTAAAGTCGAAACGGCCTAAAATCGAAGCAATATCTCCCATAAGAAATAATGTAAATCCAATTAATCCCTTCCACTCAAAAATATTCACAAAAAAAATTTTTTTTAAAGAATAAATATAGTAGTTTTACATACAGAGAAATAGCAAACATCGAATTAAAACTAAAGGAATCCTACAGAAATCAAGAAACGCGGGAAGAACAAAAAGATATAAATGAAATTGAAAGAAACACAAAGTATTTCTTTTCTTATGCAAAATCAAAGTCGAGAACAACATCCAGTATTGGGCCCCTACTTAAACGGGATGGGTCCTACACAGATGACAGCAAGGAAATGAGTGAGTTACTCAAGTCCCAGTATGACTCGGTTTTTAGCGAGCCGCTAACCAGACTGAAAATCGAAGACCTAAATGAATTTTTTATGAGAGTGCCACAGAACTTGACAGACGCATGCCTATCTGACATCACCACAACGCCAAATGACTTCGAAAAGGCAATAAATGATATGCCCATGCACTCCGCTCCAGGCCCAGACTCATGGAACTCCGTGTTCATAAAGAACTGCAAGAAGCCCCTATCACATGCTTTTAACATCCTATGGAGAGGCAGCATGGACACTGGAGTCGTCCCGCAGTTACTAAAAACAACAGACATAGCCCCACTCCACAAAGGGGTCAGTAAAGCAATAGCAAAGAACTACAGACCAATAGCGCTAACGTCCCATATCATAAAAATCTTTGAAAGGGTTCTAAGAAGCAAGATCGCCACTCATCTTGATACTCATCAATTGCACAACACAGGGCAGCATGGGTTTAGAGCAGGCCGCTCCTGTCTGTCCCAACTACTGGACCACTACGACAAGGTCCTGGATGCTCTAGAAAACAAACAAAATGCAGATGTTATATACACAGACTTTGCAAAAGCCTTTGACAAGTGTGACCATGGTGTAATAGCACACAAAATGCGTGATAAAGGAATAACAGGAAAAGTTGGTAGATGGATCTATAATTTCCTAACAAGTAGAACACAAAGAGTAGTAGTCAACAGAGTAAAGTCTGAGGCAGCTACTGTGAAAAGCTCTGTTCCACAAGGCACAGTACTTGCTCCCATCCTGTTCCTCATCCTCATATCGAACATAGACAGGGATATAAGCCACAGTGCTGTGTCTTCCTTTGCAGATGACACCAGAATCTGTATGACAGTGTCCACCGTTGAAGACACTGCAAGACTCCAAGCAGACATAAACCAAATCTTTAAATGGGCTGCAGAAAACAATATGAAGTTCAATGATGAGAAATTTCAATTACTCAGATACGGAAAAAGTGAAGAAATTAAAATGTCATCAGAGTACAGTGGACCCCCGAGTTTCGTAAGGTTCTTACTTCGTAAACATCGTGTTTCGTAAGCTTTTTACGATTTCGAGAATTGTAAAACCGCTCGTGTTTCGTAACGTATTAGACCTGTGGGCCTGGTCCGCGCCTGCGCGGGACGCAGGACGCCGCCAGTGAAGCGTTGTTTACCATTGAGAGAACATTACCTAGCGCGCTCCTTCAAACATTCACACTACATTTGGTGGTTTTTTTGGTGCTTTAGTGATTGTCACTGTGAAATAAGTCACCATGGGTCCAAAGAAGCTTCCTAGTGGCACCCCTGTGGTAGCATTCATGCAGGGAGTGTAGCATTCATGCAGGGAGTGGAGCATTCATGCAGGGAGTGTAGCATTCATGCAGGGAGTGTAGCATTCATGCAGGGAGTTTAGCAGGCATGCAGGGAGTTTAGCAGGCATGCAGGGAGTTTAGCATTCATGCAGGGAGTTTAGCATGCATGCAGGGAGTGTAGCAGACATGCAGGGAGTTTAGCATTCATGCAGGGAGTGTAGCAGGCATGCAGGGAGTTTAGCATTCATGCAGGGAGTGTAGCATTCATGCAGGGAGTGTAGCAGGCATGCAGGGAGTTTAGCAGGCATGCAGGGAGTGTAGCATTCATGCAGGGAGTTTAGCATTCATGCAGGGAGTTTAGCATTCATGCAGGGAGCTTAGCAGGCATGCAGGGAGTTTAGCAGGCATGCAGGGAGTTTAGCAGGCATGCAGGGAGTTTAGCAGGCATGCAGGGAGTGTAGCAGGCATGCAGGGAGTGTAGCAGACATGCAGGGAGTTTAGCATGCATGCAGGGAGTGTAGCATTCATGCAGGGAGTGTAGCATTCATGCAGGGAGTTTAGCATTCATGCAGGGAGTGTAGCAGACATGCAGGGAGTGTAGCAGACATGCAGGGAGTGTAGCAGGCATGCAGGGAGTGGGGATTCCCCTTCGTAGAGGCTGAAGAATTCCTCCCCCAACAAGTGTTTAATTGTGATGAAACAGGCCTGTTTTGGAAGAAAATGCCCAAGAGGACCTTCATTACTCATTACTCTATCTTCCAGATGCCTGCAACTCTTCAATAAAGGTAAGTAAATGTATATATATATATATATATATACTGTTTTTAATTATTTTATATGTAAATATTTTTTTGTGGAACGGATTAACTGTATTTACATTATTTCTTATGGGAAATAATGGTTCGAATTTCGTAAACTTCGTGTTAAGTACTAGCTCCTGGAATGGATTAATTACGATACTCGGGGGTCCACTGTACAAAACTACTTCAAACCACACAATAGAGCGAAAAACTAATGTCAAAGACCTGGGAGTGATCATGTCAGAGGATCTCACCTTCAAGGATCATAACACCGTAGCAATTGCATCTGCTAGAAAAATGACAGGATGGATAATGAGAACCTTCAAAACCAGGGATGCCAAGCCAATGTTGACACTTTACAGATCGCTTGTTCTATCTAGGCTGGAATATTGCTGCACACTAACTGCACCTTTCAAGGCGGGTGAAATTGCTGACCTTGAAAATGTGCAGAGAACCTTCACGGCACGCATAACTGCGATAAACCACCTCAATTACTGGGAACGCTTGAAGTTCCTAAACCTGTACTCTCTAGAACGCAGGCGGGAGAGATATATTATTATATACACATGGAAAATTCTCGAGGGATTAGTACCAAACTTGCACACGAAAATCACTCCCTACGAAAGCAAAAGACTCGGCAGGCGATGTAACATCCCCCCAATAAAGAGCAGGGGTGCCACTAGCACGTTGAGGGACAACACAATAAGTGTCAGGGGCCCAAGATTGTTCAACTGCCTCCCAGCATACATCAGGGGGATTACCAACAAACCCCTGGCTGTCTTCAAGCAGGCACTGGACAGGCACCTGAAGTCGGTACCTGACCAGCCAGGCTGTGGTTCGTACGTTGGACTGCGTGCGGCCAGCAGTAACAGTCTGGTTGATCAGGCTCTGGTCCAACATGAGGCCTGGTCACAGACCGAACCGCGGGGGTGTTGACCCCTGGAATTCTCTCCAGGTAAACTCCAGGTACAGAAAACAATGAGAAATAAATTTAAAGCACTAATTTTAATGGATAAATGAACATTTAAATCAGTTTTACCTTTATTGAAGACTCTTCTTGGCGTATGGAGAGGCAGGAGAGTTTGTTTGGAGACAGGTCAAGATACTTAAATATGATGCTAATATCAGCTCTACATATTATATCCAAAGCTCCTTTTTTTTTACTTCATGTTGTTGTGTACTTTACAAGCCGAGAGTAAATTACACTCTAGTGTGGGGCCCCCTTAGGTGCGGGGCCCAATTGGGAGCAATCAGTCCAATCGACTTAAGGCTGGCCCTGCCTGACAAGATCTAATCTAATTTTCGTTAATATCTCCCCAAGTATAAATATGAACAAGAATTACAGTACAGTGGTCCCTCGGTTTTCGTGCATCTCCAAACTCGAACATTTATGTAAGTGTATTTTCTTAAGTGCTGTTGCAAGTGTATTTTTGAGGGTCTGAAATAGACTAACCTACGTGACATTATTTCTTAAGGAAGTAAATTCGTTCGGTAATGGCACTTGAGCAGCATTCTGGAACGAATTTTCGGCGAAAACTGAGGGACGACTGTACAGTGGACCCCCGAGTATCCTAATTAATCTGTTCCAGGAGCTATTACTTAACACAAAGTTTACGAAATTCGAACCATTATTTCCCATAAGAAATAATGTAAATACAATTAATCCGTTCCACAAAAAAGTATTCATGCAAAATAATTAAAAACAATAAATATAAATATATATATATATATATATATATATATACAGTGGACCCTCAGTTAACGAAAAAAATTCATTGCAGAAGCCTGCTCAAGTGCCATTACCGAACGAATTTACGTCCTTAAGAAATAATGTCATGTAGGTTAGTCTATTTCAGACCCCCAAAACTACACTTCCACAAGAACTTACAAAATTATACTTACATAATTGCACGATTTCCAGGGTATTCGTTAATCGAGGGTCCACTGTATATGTATGTATGTATGTATGTATGTATGTATGTATGTATGTATGTATGTATGTATGTATGTATGTATGTATGTATGTATGTATGTATGTATGTATGTATGTATGTATGTATGTATGTATGTATGTATGTATGTATGTATGTATGTATGTATGTATGTATATATATATATATATATATATATATATATATATATATATATATATATATATATATATATATATATATATATATATATATATATATATATATATATATATATATATATATATATATATATATATATATATATATATATATATATATATATATATATATATATATATATATATATATATATATATATATATATATATATATATATATATATATATATATATATATATATATATATATATATATATTTTTTTTTTTTATTAACACATCGGCGATTCCCACCAAGGCAGGGTGGCCCGAAAAGAAAAACTTTCATCATCATTCACTCCATCACTGTCTTGCCAGAAGGGTGCTTTACACTACAGTTATTAAACTGCAACATTAACACCCCTCCTTCAGAGTGCCGGCACTGTACTTCCCATCTCCAGAACTCAAGTCCGGCCTGCCGGTTTCCCTGAATCCCTTCATAAATGTTACTTTGCTCACACTCCAACAGCACGTCAAGTATTAAAACCATATGCCTCCATTCACTCCTATCAAATACGCTCACACATGCTTGCTGGAAGTCCAAGCCCTCGCACACAAAACTTCCTTTACCCCTCCCTCCAACCTTTCCTAGGCCGACCCCTACCCGCCTTCCCTCCACTACAGATTTATACACTCGAAGTCACTCTGTTTCGTTCCATTCTCTCTACATGTCCGAACCACCTCAACAACCCCTCCTCAGCTCTCTGGACAATCGTTTTGGTAATCCCGCACCTCCTCCTAATTTCCAAACTCCGAATTCTCTGCATTATATTCACACCACACATTGACCTCAGACATGACATCTCCACTGCCTCCAGCCTTCTCCTCGTTGCAACATTCATCACCCATGCTTCACACCCATATAAGAGCGTTGGTATAACTATACTCTCATACATTCCCTCTTTACTTCCATGGACAAGGTTCTTTGTCTCCACAGACTCCAAGTGCTCCACTCACCCTTTTCCCTCATCAATTCTATGATTCACCTCATCCTTCATAGACCCATCCGCCGACATGTCCACTCCCAAATATCTGAATACATTCACCTCCTCCATACTCTCTCCTCCAATCTGATATCCAATCTTTCGTCACCTATTCTTTTTGTTATCCTCATCACCTTACTCTTTCCTATATTCACTTTCAATTTTCTTCTTTTACACACCCTACCAAATTCATCCACCAACCTCTGCAACTTCTCTTCAGAATCTCCCAAAAGCACAGTGTCATCAGCAAAAAGCAACTGTGACAACTCCCACTTTGTATTTGCTTCTTTATCTTTTAGCCCAACACCTCTTGCCAAGACCCTCGCATTCACTTCTCTTACAACCCCATCTATAAATATATTGAACAACCACGGTGACATCACACATCCTTGTCTAAGGCCCACTTTTACTGGGAAATAGTCCCTTCTCCTCCTACACACTCTAACCTGAGCCTCACCATCCTCATAAAAACTCTTCACTGCTTTCAGTAACCTTCCTCCTATTCCATACACCTGCAACATCTGCCACATTGCCCCCTATCTACCCTATCATACGCCTTTTCCAAATCCATAAATGCCACAAAAACATCTTTACCCTTATCCAAATACTGTTCACCTATATGTTTCACTGTAAACACTTGGTCTACACACCCCTACCTTTCCTAAAGCCCCCTTGTTCATCTGCTATCCTGCTTTCTGTTTTACTCTTAATTCTTTCAATAATAACTCTACCATACACTTTACCAGGTACACTCAACAGACTTATTCCCTATAATTTTTGCACTCTCTTTGTCCCCTTTGCCTTTATACAAAGGAACAATACACGCTCTCTGCCAATCCCTAGGTACCTTACCCTCTTCCATACATTTATTAAATAATAGCACCAACCACTCCAAAATTATATCCCCACCTGCTTTTAACATTTCTATCTTTATCCCATCAATCCCAGCTGCCTTACCCCCTTTCATTCTACCCACTGCCTCACGAACTTCCCCTACACCCACAACTGGCTCTTCCACACTCCTACAAGATGTTATTCCTCTTTGCCCTACACACGAAATCACAGCTTCCCTGTCTTCATCAACATTTAACAAATCCTCAAAATATTCTCTCCATCTTCCCGATACCTCTAACTCTCCATTTAATAACTCTCCTCTCCTATTTTTAACTGTCAAATCCATTTGTTCTCTAGGCTTCCTCAACTTATTAATCTCATTCCAAAACTTTTTCTTATTTTCAACAAAATTTGCTGATAACATCTCACCCACTTCTCATCTGCTCTCTTTTTACATTGCTTCACCACTCTTTAACCTCTCTTTTTCTCTCCATATACTCTTCCCTCCTTGCATCACTTCTACTTTGTAAAACCTCTCATATGCTAACTTTTTCTACCTTACTACTCTTTTTACATCATCATTCCACCAATCGCTCCTCTTCCCTCCCGCACCCACTCGCCTGTAACCACAAACTTCTGCTGAACACTCTAACACTACATTTTTAAATCTACCCCATACATTTTCGACCCCATTGCCTACACTCTCACTAGCCCATCTATCCTCCAATAGTTGTTTATATCTTACCCTAACTGCCTCCTCTTTTAGTTTATAAACCTTCACCTCTCTTTTACTTACTGATTCTATTTTCCTTGTATCCCATCTACCTTTTACTCCCACTGTAGCTATAACTAAAAAGTGATCTGATATATCTGTGGCCCTCTATAAACATGTACATCCTGAAGTCTACTCAACAGTCTTTTATCTACCAATACATAGTCCAACAAACTACTGTCATTACGCCTACATCATATCTTGTATACTTATTTATCCTCTTTTTCCTAAAATATGTATTACCTATAACTAAACCCCTTTCTATACAAAGTTCAATCAAAGGGCTCCCATTATCATTTACACCTGGCACCCCAAACTTACCTACTACACCCTCTCTGCATGTTTCTCCCACTTTAGCATTTAGGTCCCCTACCACAATTACTCTCTCATTTGGTTCAAAAGTTCCTATACATTCGCTTAACATCTCCTAAAATCTCTCTCTCCTCTACACTCCTCTCTTCTCCAGGTGCATACACGCTTATTATGACCCACTTTTCGCATCCGACCTTATATATATATATATATATATATATATATATATATATATATATATATATATATATATATATATATATATATATATATTGAAGTGATCTTTCCAGAACTCTCTTAGGGTCAATGCAGTGTCTGAGGTCACATCAAAGCACTTCTGAAACACTGCTTTGGTGTACAGTTTCTTGAAGTTGGAAATGACCTGCTGGTCCATGGGCTGGATGAGAGGAGTGGTGTTAGGAGGCAAGAACTTCACTCTGATGAAATTAAACTTGTCAGACAAACACTCTTGCAAGTTGTGAGGGTGAGCAGGAGCATTGTCCAGTACCAGGAGGCACTTGAGTGGCAATTTCTTTTCCAAGAGGTATTTCTTCACACTAGGGCCAAACACTCCAGTCACCCATTCCTTGAAAATCTCCGTAGTGACCCATGCCTTGGTGTTAGCCTTCCAATGCACACACAAATTATTCTTGTCAACACTGTGATTCCTGAAGGGTCTGGGATTTTCTGCATGATACACCAGTAAAGGCTTCACTTTAAAATCACCACTGGCATTGGCACACATCATAAGAGTTAGCCTGTCTTTCATAGGCTTGTGTCCTGGCTGTGCCTTTTCCTCCTGAGTAATGAAGGTCCTGTTGGGCATTTTCTTCCAAAACAGGCCTGTTTCATCACAGTTAAACACTTGTTGGGGGAGGAATTGTTCAGCCTCTACGAACTCCTGGAATTCCTGCACAAACTTTTCAGCTGCACGTTTGTCTGAGCTGGCTGCCTCACCATGTCTCACAACACTGTGTATGCCACTACGTTTCTTAAACCTGTCAAACCAGCCTTTGCTGGCTTTAAAATCACTCGCCTCACCACTTGTTCCAGGCATTGTCTTGACAAGATCTGCGTGCAACTTCCTTGCCTTTTCACAAATTATCGCCATGGAAATATTATCACCCGCTCTCTGTTTTTCATTGATCCACACCAACAACAACTTCTCAACCTCATCCACTGTTTTCGATCTATTTTTCGTTAACATATCAACCCCTTTTGCAACATTAGCTTCCTTGATCTCATTTCTCTTTGCCAGGATAGAGCTGATAGTAGATGGGGTTTTCTTGTATATCCTGGCAAGCTCACTCAGACGTACGCCACTCTCATATTTTTCTATAATCTCTTTCTTCAGTTCGATGGTGTTCCTCACTTTCTTTACCACAGGGGTGCCACTAGGAAGCTTCTTTGGACCCATGGTGACTTATTTCACAGTGACAATCACTAAACTACCAAAAAAGACACCAAATGTATTGTGAATGTTTGAAAGAGCACGCTGGGTAATGTTCTCTCAATGGTAAACAACGCTTCACTGGAGGCGTCCTGCGTCCTGCGCAGGCGCGGAGCAGGCGGACAGGTCTAATACGTTACGAAACATGAGCCAGTTTACGATTCTCGAAATCGAAAAAAGCTTACGAAACACAATGTTTACGAAATAAGAACCTTACGAAACTCAGGGGTCCACTGTACTTGATTATCCTCAATTTCTATTAGTAAATTTGATTTTGTTGTTAGTTCTGTTATTAACTTTTAATTCAGTAAATTATTTAATATTTTATGTTATGTTTTGAAATATAATTGATTACAATACTTGTACGTATTAACTTAAGGTTGAGGTTACTAGCCAGGACATATCTGGCAAGGATTTATATGTTATTTTATATTATATTTGCACTGTTGTCATTAATGGTATCTTTATTAAGATTGTATGGGTAAACAAGGAGAATAAATATAGAATTATTACTAAATAGGGGAAGTACAAACTCTGTTAAAATTTTAAGGTATTTTTGTACTGTACAGTGGACCCCCGGATTACGTAATTAATCCGTTCCGGAATATTACTTAATCCGAATCTATTTTCCCATAAGAAATAATGGAAATTCAATTAATCCGTTTCAGGCACCCAAAAGTATTAAAATAAATATTGTTTCCACATTAAATTGCACAGAAAAGAATGAGATATAAAACAGTAATAACTGGACACTTCCCTTTATTGAAGAGTTGTTGATGTGTGGAAGATAGAAGGATGGGAGAGGAAGGCGTAGTTGCTAGTGTTTGGAAGGGGAATCCCCTTTCATTAACACTTCAGGTACCAAGTCCTTTTCCTGGGTTACTTCCCTTCTTTGTTTTTTAATGCCACTAGGACCAGCTTGAGAGTCACTGGACCCCTGTTGCTCAAGAAAATGTTCCAGAGAGTTCTGTTTCTGGCGAATGTTTGGAATTGTGTCAGCGACAGGGGTGTGTGTTTGTGGACAGGACATGTTGTCCTTCAAAATGACACTAATATAAACTCTATGGCTTATTTATCTATCACAATTCATCTAATATGACATAATAAACAATATTAATAGCATAGAAACATGACATATACTTTAGAATGAATAAAATGTCATTACGAATGTGACTGGTGTTGTGTTGTTTGTTGTTCGGTGTATGAGGGCCACTGAAAGATAAGCCTTAAATAAAGATGGCCGCCAGACACGGCAGTGTTGTCAGTCGCCCTCTATAACTCCAACAACATTGGAGGAGTTAAGTTTTGTGTCATCATTTTTCTATAGATTAATGGCTTAACTTACTTGCTACACTGTTAACCCTTTCGGGGTTATGGTCGTACAAGTACGTTTTACACACTGTGGTTATTGACGTACTAGTACGCCTAAATTCTAGCACCCTCAAATCAAGCAGAAACAGGCTGTTAGGCCTAGATGTGATAGAATGGGTCTGTGCAGTCAGTGTGCGCAGTATAAAAAAATTCCTGCACCACACAGTGCATAATGAGGAAAAAAAAAACTGACCGTGTTTTTGGTTTAAAACAGCGACTTTGCAGTCTATTTTCGTATGGTATTTATGCTTGTATTCTCGTTTTCTTAGTCTCATTTTATAGAATAGATGATATTTTACAGAAATAGAGATATTTTGACTGGTTTCACGATGACAAGTACCTTGAAACTGAGCGCAAAGTAGCGAAAATGTTCGATTTTGGCCGATGTTCAGGAGTAAACAAATCACACCATGCGTCCAATACACATCAACTGGAGAGTCTAATATTCTTGCACAAGTGCGCTGATATTAGTTATACCAGTTTTTACAGTGATGCAGTTGTATACATAACAGTAAATCTTCTATTTTTTGTGAGAATAAAAATTCAAAATGGAAAGCAAAAGTAATGTAAGAGGGGCCTGGAGACGTGACTAATGAACAGAGAAGATGTTATTTTAGTGCCAGGAATGTCTGCCTTGTTTATTATGGACCCTATTTTGAAATTGGCATCGTTTGAAATTTGTGTGAAATTGGCCAAATTGCCATTTTCTGACCACTATTTTGGTTAGTTGAAATTGGTAAATGGGCGGTTTCTTGTACTCAATCGATAGAAGAAATGGAGTTCTAGCGAAATAGCTATAATTTTAGTAGACTGAAACATTGGAATGTGCCGAAAATAGGGCTCAAAGTGGGCGAAATCGCCGATCAAAATTCATAATGTGTGTGGCGTTATGATCGGAAAAAGATTCTCTATCATTCCATAAGAATTTTTTTTTTTTTTTTTTTAAATTCGTGGACCCTGAGAACGAGTTTCAGAGAGACCCCTTGGACCTCCAAAGGGTTAATGCTACACTTTATCGCTGGCTGGCACTATAGCCTTTATCAACTCCTGCTGTTTTAGTATCATAACATATCGTAGAATCACTGAATCATTTAAGAAGACATTCTCCCCTCTCAGCCCTTTACCAAAGGGTGGCACTAGGAGCTTTCTTTGGGCCCATGGTGGCTTATTTAGCAGTTGCAAGCACTAAAAACAATGGAATAATGACAAAATGTATGGTACGAATGCGTGGATGGCGGTCACTCGCTGGTAAACAATGGCACACTGACTCTGGATGGAGTGTTGGGCCATCCGGGCCATGCGTACGCATCCAGGATGAATTACTTATTCCGAGCGGATCAACTTATACCGAACCAATATTTTTACGGAAAAAGGTAACTTATTCCGAATTTTACTTAATCCGACACCTACTTAATCCGGGGGTCCACTGTATTTGTATTTATAGTGCCTTCACAGCCTCTCCTCACTTAGCGACGTACTCGTTTATCGACGACTCAGACTTACAACGGGCTCTCTGACCAGTATGCATACCTAAATAATGTATATTTGAGCTGATTTCCTCTATTCTGTTTATTATAATACAGTGGTACTCCGAGTTTCGGCCATAAATCGTTCCAAAAGGCTGTTCGAGTGCCGTTACTGAATGAATCTGTTCCCATAAGGAATATGTAAATTAGATTAGTTCATTTCAGACCCCCAAAAATACACTTACAAAAACACTTACAATAATACACTTACACAATTGTTCGAGTTGGGAGCTGCACGAAACTCAGGGTACCACTGTATACAGTACACTATTGTATAAACATTTAAAAATACAGTGGTACCCCGACTTACGATATTTTTTCATTCCAGAATGCTGTTCAAGTTCCATTACCAAACGAATTTATCTCCATAAGAAATGATGTAAAATAGACTAGTCCTTTTAGACCCCCAAAATTACACTTACAAAAGCATTTAAAAAAATCAACTTACATAAAAGGGTGTGTTTGGGGACCATCGTAAGTCGGGGTACCACTGTATACCATAAATGTTATAAATGGTGCAAAGGTGACATTAAAACAATATCAAAGATGGTTAACACAAACCCACTATCATTAAAGTATGCTCCTCACTTAGCGATGAATTCGTTTACAGACGTGGTCTTAGGAACGGAACTCCGTTGTTAAGTGAGGAGAGGCTGTATTTATATTTCATCTATGCTTATTATTATAATCATGGGAGAGCACTAAACCCATAGGGGGGATTGAAGGCATTCAGACTCAATTCAGAGAACTAGAGTACAGATCCAATTATCTAAACCAAGAGCCCCTCGCCAGCATCAAGGAACCTCCCTCAAGGGAGTGGAGAAAATGTCAAATAATGTTCGAGTTCTACCGAGTAGTTGTCAATAAATTTAATTAAACAACATGAATTCAAATTAAATCATAATGAATGCCTGAACAATGAATAAACAGAAGAGTGGACGAGGAGCCCCAAAAGCGGTCCATAAATTGACAGTCCAATGCTCTACCATCTAGACTAGGGGTGGGCAAACTTTTCAGTGCAGGGGCCACATTAAGAAATTCACAATTTTAAAAGGCCGCATAGTACATTAAATAAAATAATTAATATTTAAAATAACCAAAATAAAAGGTTTTTAAAGAAAAAAAGCAACTAATTTTTTAAAGTAGAAACTTCACAGTTAGTTTAATATCTTTATTATGCACCCCATACCCAGCACCCCATACCCATTCTGCGAGCATAGTCAAAAGATTACAGAGGCACATAATTGGTCCAGGGACTGGACTCCAAATTTTTGATAGCTGAACAAGTTACAAAGGTAATGAACTAGATCTGGTCACAATAATGATCAAGTTACAAAGGTAATGAGCTCCAGGTAGAGCTGGTCACACTCATGACAAGTTACAAAGGTAATGAACTAGATCATGAAACACATTTATGTATTTGAAAAACAAAGTAACTCAGTAACGGAAAAATTGTCAGTGAGAATGATGAATCTGACTGCAGTCATTTAACACTGACAGATGATTTGAGTCTGTGAGAAGTGATCTGTTTTTTCACTTGTAAACTTTCATTACAGAGAAAGTCTGCTCACAAATGTAAGTTGATGCAAACAACACAAACATCTTTCTTGAAAAATTTTCAGATTTTGAAACTTTTCCGAGTGCAGAGACGCATAAAACCCTACCCGGGGTTTACTGTCAAATCTCTTCTTTAAAGAGTTCTCGCCTTGCAAACCAATCAGTTCCATCTGCAGTTCTTCAGTAGCTGTTTTAATATCACAGACAAAAGTTGAGCTGAACAAATCAAACTGTCTTTCAGTTGCCTTGAAATCAGCAAATCTTCTGATAAATTTCTCTTCTAAAGCCATCAACTGGGAACTGTACTTATCTGATAATGCTTGTGTAACACCTCGTGCTTTCAACACAGGAAAATGAACTAAGTTTTCCTCATTCAGCTGCATTTGTGAGTACAGTGGACCCCCGGTGTTCGTCCTGCTCCAAACTCGCCCTTTTATGTAAGTGTATTTTTTTAAATGCTTTTGTAAGTATATTTTTGGGGGTCTAAAAGGACTAGTCTACTTTACATTATTCCTTATGGGAATAAATTCGTTTGGTAATGGCACTTGAACAGCATTCTGGAATGAAAAAATAACGAAAACCGGGGGTCCACTGTATATAACTTGATCTTGGTGGGCCACATGAAAACCTTTGGTGGGCCGCATGAAAACCTTTGGTGGGCCGCATGAAAACCTTTGGTGGGCCGCATGAATACGTTTGACGGGCCACATGAAAATCTTTGGCGGGCCACATGAAAACCTTTGGTGGGCCGCATGAAAACCTTTGGTGGGCCGCATAAAAACCTTTGGTGGGCCGCATGAATACGTTTGACGGGCCGCATGAAAATCTTTGGTGGGCCATATGAAAACCTTGGGTGGGCCGCATGAATACGTTTAACGGGCCGCATGAAAATCTTTGGCGGGCCACATGAAAACCTTTGGTGGGCCGCATGAAAATCTTTCGTGGGCCGCATGAAAACCTTTGGTGGGCTGCATGCGGCCCACAGACCGTAGTTTGCCCACCCCTGATCTAAACTTACCCGGGCCACTAATAGGAAGGAATCAGAACTAATACTTAATACTTACCCAAGTGTGACACTTGTTCATCAGCAACACTGCTGACACTAGCACGTTGAGGGACAACACAATAAGTGTCAGGGGCCCAAGATTGTTCAACTGCCTCCCAGCATACATCAGGGGGATTACCAACAAACCCCTGGCTGTCTTCAAGCAGGCACTGGACAAGCACCTAAAGTCGGTACCTGACCAGCCAGGCTGTGGTTCGTACGTTGGACTGCGTGCGGCCAGCAGTAACAGTCTGGTTGATCAGGCTCTGATCCAACATGAGGCCTGGTCACAGACCGGGCCGCAGGGGCGTTGACCCCTGGAATTCTCTCCAGGTAAACACTCGTGTTCATCAGCAACACTTGACACTCGTGTTCATCAGCAACACTTGACACTCGTGTTCATCAGCAACACTGCTGACACTCATGTTCATCATCAGCAACACTGCTGACACTCGTCTTCATCAGCAACACTGCTGACACTCTTGTTCATCATCAGCAACACTGCTGACACTCTTGTTCATCATCAGCAACACTGCTGACACTCTTGTTCATCATCAGTAACACTGCTGATACTCTTCATCATCAGCAACACTGCTGACACTCTTATACCAAGTGTCAGACTTCTTCTTCTTCGTTGGGGTTTTATTGGGCCACTGACAGCCTAAGCCGTATCGAGCCCGACCTCTCGATGGCACGAGGAAGATTTGTTGCCCAAGGCTGGGCGATGAAAGAAAAGGAACAAAAGTTCCTTTGTAAATAGATAGAAACTTGAGTTTCCGATTAGGTCCGGTGGACCCCCTAGCCAAGCCCCAGCAAAGCGGGACCCCCACACCCCCACCTGAGTACAGCAACCGGCTTCCCACCAAAGACCGTTAAATAATTATCCGCAGAGCGGAAAAAATGGAGCTGGCTAAAAGTAAGCCGATGAACAGGTGCCCCTCCTGTAGCGTGCCCGGCGGGCAAAATAGATGAGGACAAGCGTCCCAGAGAGAACGGGGGAAATTTGTCACTGATACTCAGGCGAGAGAGAGACGTCCACACCCGACGAAGGCTGGCGCAGAAGTCTGTGTCAGTCAAGTAATGTTCACAATAGATAAATCCAGGAGTTTGTTGTTGCGCAGAAAGTCCAGATGTGGGATGTGCGCAAGAAGTCAAGTCAGCCACCAGTGTTTGGTGCAGGTTCTGAGAGTCAAGTCAGCCACCAGTGTTTGGTGCAGGTTCTGAGAGTCAAGTCAGCCACCAGTGTTTGGTGCAGGTTCTGAGAGTCAAGTCAGCCACCAGTGTTTGGTGCAGGTTCTGAGAGTCAAGTCAGCCACCAGTGTTTGGTGCAGGTTCTGAGAATCAAGTCAGCCACCAGTGTTTGGTGCAGGTTCTGAGAATCAAGTCAGCCACCAGTGTTTGGTGCAGGTTCTGAGTCAAGTCAGCCACCAGTGTTTGGTGCAGGTTCTGAGAATCAAGTCAGCCACCAGTGTTTGGTGCAGGTTCTGAGAATCAAGTCAGCCACCAGTGTTTGGTGCAGGTTCTGAGTCAAGTCAGCCACCAGTGTTTGGTGCAGGTTCTGAGAATCAAGTCAGCCACCAGTGTTTGGTGCAGGTTCTGAGAATCAAGTCAGCCACCAGTGTTTGGTGCAGGTTCTGAGAGTCAAATCAGCCACCAGTGTTTGGTGCAGGTTCTGAGAGTCAAGTCAGCCACCAGTGTTTGGTGCAGGTTCTGAGAATCAAGTCAGCCACCAGTGTTTGGTGCAGGTTCTGAGAGTCAAGTCAGCCACCAGTGTTTGGTGCAGGTTCTGAGAGAGTCAGCCACCAGTGTTTGGTGCAGGTTCTGAGAATCAAGTCAGCCACCAGTGTTTGGTGCAGGTTCTGAGAGTCAAGTCAGCCACCAGTGTTTGGTGCAGGTTCTGAGAGTCAAGTCAGCCACCAGTGTTTGGTGCAGGTTCTGAGAGTCAAGTCAGCCACCAGTGTTTGGTGCAGGTTCTGAGAATCAAGTCAGCCACCAGTGTTTGGTGCAGGTTCTGAAAGAGTCAGCCACCAGTGTTTGGTGCAGGTTCTGAGAGTCAAGTCAGCCACCAGTGTTTGGTGCAGGTTCTGAGAGTCAAGTCAGCCACCAGTGTTTGGTGCAGGTTCTGAGAATCAAGTCAGCCACCAGTGTTTGGTGCAGGTTCTGAGAATCAAGTCAGCCACCAGTGTTTGGTGCAGGTTCTGAGTCAAGTCAGCCACCAGTGTTTGGTGCAGGTTCTGAGAATCAAGTCAGCCACCAGTGTTTGGTGCAGGTTCTGAGAATCAAGTCAGCCACCAGTGTTTGGTGCAGGTTCTGAGTCAAGTCAGCCACCAGTGTTTGGTGCAGGTTCTGAGAATCAAGTCAGCCACCAGTGTTTGGTGCAGGTTCTGAGAATCAAGTCAGCCACCAGTGTTTGGTGCAGGTTCTGAGAGTCAAATCAGCCACCAGTGTTTGGTGCAGGTTCTGAGAGTCAAGTCAGCCACCAGTGTTTGGTGCAGGTTCTGAGAATCAAGTCAGCCACCAGTGTTTGGTGCAGGTTCTGAGAGTCAAGTCAGCCACCAGTGTTTGGTGCAGGTTCTGAGAGAGTCAGCCACCAGTGTTTGGTGCAGGTTCTGAGAATCAAGTCAGCCACCAGTGTTTGGTGCAGGTTCTGAGAGTCAAGTCAGCCACCAGTGTTTGGTGCAGGTTCTGAGAGTCAAGTCAGCCACCAGTGTTTGGTGCAGGTTCTGAGAGTCAAGTCAGCCACCAGTGTTTGGTGCAGGTTCTGAGAATCAAGTCAGCCACCAGTGTTTGGTGCAGGTTCTGAAAGAGTCAGCCACCAGTGTTTGGTGCAGGTTCTGAGAATCAAGTCAGCCACCAGTGTTTGGTGCAGGTTCTGAGAGTCAAGTCAGCCACCAGTGTTTGGTGCAGGTTCTGAGAGTCAAGTCAGCCACCAGTGTTTGGTGCAGGTTCTGAGAGTCAAGTCAGCCACCAGTGTTTGGTGCAGGTTCTGAGAGTCAAGTCAGCCACCAGTGTTTGGTGCAGGTTCTGAGAGTCAAGTCAGCCACCAGTGTTTGGTGCAGGTTCTGAGAGTCAAGTCAGCCACCAGTGTTTGGTGCAGGTTCTGAGAGTCAAGTCAGCCACCAGTGTTTAATGCAGGTTCTGAGAGTCAAGTCAGCCACCAGTGTTTGGTGCAGGTTCTGAGAGTGAAGTCAGCCACTAGTGTTTGGTGCAGGTTCTGAGAGTGAAGTCAGTCACCAGTGTTTGGTGCAGGTTCTGAGAGTGAAGTCAGCCACCTGTGTTTGGTGTTGGTTAAGAGTCAAGTCAGCCACCAGTGTTTGGTGCAGGTTCTGAGAGTGAAGTCAGCCACCAGTGTTTGGTGCAGGTTCTGAGAGTGAAGTCAGCCACCAGTGTTTGGTGCAGGTTCTGAGTGTGGAAAATATTGGTATTTTCCGAAAGTTGTAATTGATAAACTTTTCAATATGAATATATATCATTGCTGTGTTGTTGTTGGCTTAACATTAACTGAAAAGAACCAACGAATTCACACGCATGCGCGAGATGCCTGGGCAGCTGGGCAGGGAGGCGGCATAGAGGGGAATAGGCAGAGAGTGAACTGGGAGCCTACCGACCCGATCAGGTGATGGGATGGCCTGTCGAATTTGGAGATTCCGCCCACCAAATCGGATTTAATTACCTCCTTTCGTAATGTGGAGGAATATCCAGTGACGGGGGGAATATCAAGTGGGACAATCGGTCCAGGAGGTCCAGTAATAGGACAATAATTGTGAAATAAGGTGGG
>WNWK01007440.1:0-94150 GCA_009830355.1 Cherax destructor | reverse complement strand
TAGAATTCATTACCTGTGATTGCCAAAGAAACCCTGCCTGTACCCCAATTCAAAACGATGCTAAAACCACCTTCTCACCCAAACCTAAGTGCACAATATCAAACATTCCCAACAAAGTTGATTAATCACTTAAATGTAAAAACCTGATTAATCATTTAAATGTAAAACCTGTTATGAATAATACATACTGAGCTAACTGTTACTATAACATTTACATTATAATGACCACATAAACTTTTATCCAAATTTTACAACTTATATACACAATTATACTTATTTTATAAATTATCAACCATAATTTTTTACCATGTAGTCTACTATTACTTAATCTTAAGAATGCCCACAATGCACAGCATATTAGGGGCTTTTGGCATGTACACCTCATTTATACCTATGTATCATGTCTAAATAACAACATTGTATCATGTCTAAATAACAACATTGTATCATGTCTAAATAAACTATTATTATTATTATTATTATTATTATTATTATTATTATTATTATTATTATTATTATTATTATTATTATTATTATTATTATTATTATTATTATTATATGCTATTATGTATCTTTATGAGTCTCATTTTAATAATAAGACAAGAGATGAGCTTTAATAAAAAACCACAAATCCCATGAATCCATGATGAATCACAGGATTTCATGAATCCAGCGCTGTCATAGTGGATGATGAATACCATGTTTAATAAGAGTAAATATAAAATCTCAAGCTGAGTTATATGACATCATGAATTCCATGGTGTGTTTTTCACAATCACAAACTAAGCTAAAGATCACCATGAGAACTATACTGAATGATATAACTTGATGAATGTCATGCAGGGTCATGGCTTTTCTCCTGATCAAGCTGAGTACATGTTAAGAGGCACGTGAGTTACCCAGTCTTCTAATAACGTTTATTTTTCCACTATAATCTACCTTGTCCATAATTACTATCACATTTGCTTTGTCTGGTTCGTAAGGTGAAGTCCAGGATCTTTCCTTAATTCATGGTATAACTTTGAGGACAATTGTGTTGTAGAGGTCTGAACGAAGCTCAGACCTCTACAATAACGAGCTGGTCAGGTCAGCAACGAGCTGGTCAGGTCAGCAACGAGCTGGTCAGGTCAGCAACGAGCTGGTCAGGTCAGCAACGTTGCTATAGTAACAAAGAAAATGTATCTGACAACATGAATCATTAATTACCGAGACGTCACTAACACATATTAATTACTAGTACACATTACTAGTACACATTTCTAGTACACATTACTAGAACATATTACTAGTACACATATTACTAGTACATATTACTAGTACACACATTAGTACACATTACTAGTACATATTACCTGGAGAGGGTTTTGGGGGTCAACGCCCCCGCGGTTCGGTCTGAGACCAGGCCTCATGGTGGATCAGGGTCTGATCAACCAGGCTGTTGGTGCCGGCCGCACGCAAACTGACGTGCGAACCACAGCCCTGGTTGGTCAGGTACTGACTTTAGGTGCCTGTCCAATGCCTTCTTGAAGACAGCCAGGGATCTATTGGTAATCCCCCTTATGTATGCTGGGAGGCAGTTGAACAGTCTTGGGCCCCAGACACTTATTGTGTTGTCTCTCAATGTAATAGTGGCACCCCTGCTTTTCATTGCCGAGTCTTTTGCTTTCATAGGGAGTGATTTTCGTGAGCAAGTTTGGTACTAATCTCTCTAGGACTAGCACATATTGCTTGTACACATTACTAGTACACATCACTAGTACACATTACTAGTACACATTACTAGTACACATCACTAGTACACATCACTAGTAGTAAACCAATATGTTAACATCCTTGTTCTTACATGGGAGAGGAAGCAGCATCAGGTGTGGATGCTGCATCTCGCATCATGGTGGACGTAACTCAAGTATCATCTCAGGAGGATAAAAAGAATAGGGTAAGATTTATCTGCATTTTCTTATAATTTTGCTGTAATTGTTGATATAATATAATATACGTAAATGTAAAGTGGTAATGTAAATATGGTGTATTAATGGTAGTCACAAACTACCAAACTACTTGTGAGGAAGCAAGTGATTGCGTTGTGTTGATGGCATGGGAGTAGTGTTCGTGACACGGGGGTGGAGGGTTGTCTGCTTTTTCTTTTTTCTTTTTTTTACCCAAGGGGAGACGCCATAAAGAAAACACTAGTCGGTGGTGATAGAATGTTAACGATTCGGAGTCATCACAACTCATCCACCTGGATGAGTACGCCATTGCCACCTACCAACTACATTACTGACTGCCCAGTTAAGATTCTATTTGTTAGGTAGGCGTTGGGGTCTCACCTGTGACACATGGTTGTAAATATGACCATGATTTTTAAAGGGGTGGACCGGTAAGCCAGCGGAAGGCCTCGTCAAATGACCAAAAGCTCCAACGGCGGGTCATCATCTGACTAAGACCCGCGTCATGAAACACTTGTCCTGTTTCCTGACTAACCTTACCTAACCTTACCTAACCTGTGACATAGATGGTGAGTATTATTATAAAAAATTCTCTTTTTAATAATTACAAGATATTTTGTCACCATATACAAGTATAAAGTTAATCAGGAAATTCTTACCTTGTCTGTGTATTAGTGTTCCCATTAATCCTTACTGGAGATCAGTTCTTTTGAATTTTACGCAATCCACATAATTTTAATTTACCAGAGTAGCTGTTTTTTTTTTGTTTTTTTTAATGTTAATTATTAATTTAATGTTAGGTCTAGCTTTTTGAGAGTGGTGAAGGAGTGGGCATCGAGGGAGTTACAGTTCAGTGACCCACTGTACCTAAGTCCCACTTACCTCACACAAATTACATATTTGTAATAATTCAGGTAATAGCCTGTAAACCTCATGCGGGTAATTTCTCACATTTTGTATTGTAAAGGAAAAACCATTTATTGCTTACATTTCGAAGCCATTGTTTTGTGTTCGTTGTGAGAACTAGAACAATGAAGGTATGTAAATAAAATAGAGAAAGATTCAACATTTACTTACTGATAAGATATTAAATACATTATTTTAGTATGTTACACCGTGGGTAGGTGGTGACACCGTGGGTAGGTGGTGACACCGTGGGTAGGTGGTGACACCGTGGGTAGGTGGTGACACCGTGGGTAAGTGGTGACACCATGGGTAGGTAGTGACACCGTAGGTAGGTGGTGACACAGTGGGTAGGTGTTGATACCATTAATAGGTGGTGACACCTTGGGTGGGGGTGACACAGTGGGTAGGTGGTGACACCGTGGGTGGGTGATGACACCGTGGGTGGGTGATGACACCGTGGGTAAGTGGTGACACCGTGGGAAGGTGGTGACACCGTGGATAGGTGGTGACACCGTGGATAGGTGGTGACACCGTGGATAGGTGGTGACACCGTGGATAGGTGGTGACAACCGTGGATAGGTGGTGACACCGTGGATAGGTGGTGACACCGTGGATAGGTGGTGACACCGTGGATAGGTGGTGACACCGTGGATAGGTGGTGACACCGTGGATAGGTGGTGACACCGTGGATAGGTGGTGACACCGTGGATAGGTGGTGACACCGTGGATAGGTGGTGACACCGTGGATAGGTGGTGACACTTTAGGTGGGGGAGACACCGTGGGTAGGTTGTGACACAGTGGGCAGGTGGTGATACGGGATGATCAACAACTGAATTTAGGAACCTATCCGGTTCCCTCTTGAAAACACCCAGGAGTCTTCAAAACACCCAGGAGTCTTGAAAACACCCAGAAGTCTTGAAAACACCCAGGAGTCTTGAAAACACCCAGGAGTCTTGAAAACACCCAGGAGTCTTGAAAACACCCAGGAGTCTTGAAAACACCCAGGAGTCTTGAAAACACCCAGGAGTCTTGAAAACACCCAGGAGTCTTGAAAACACCCAGGAGTCTTGAAAACACCCAGGAGTCTTGAAAACACCCAGGAGTCTTGAAAACACCCAGGAGTCTTCAAAACACCCAGGAGTCTTGAAAACACCCAGGAGTCTTGAAAACACCCAGGAGTCTTCAAAACACCCAGGAGTCTTGAAAACACCCAGGAGTCTTGAAAACACCCAGGAGTCTTGAAAACACCCAGGAGTCTTGAAAACACCCAGGAGTCTTGAAAACACCCAGGAGTCTTGAAAACACCCAGGAGTCTTCAAAACACCCAGGAGTCTTGAAAACACCCAGGAGTCTTGAAAACACCCAGGAGTCTTCAAAACACCCAGGAGTCTTGAAAACACCCAGGAGTCTTGAAAACACCCAGGAGTCTTGAAAACACCCAGGAGTCTTGAAAACACCCAGGAGTCTTGAAAACACCCAGGAGTCTTGAAAACACCCAGGAGTCTTCAAAACACCCAGGAGTCTTGAAAACACCCAGGAGTCTTCAAAACACCCAGAAGTCTTGAAAACACCCAGGAGTCTTGAAAACACCCAGGAGTCTTGAAAACACCCAGAAGTCTTGAAAACACCCAGAAGTCTTGAAAACACCCAGGAGTCTTGAAAACACCCAGGAGTCTTGAAAACACCCAGGAGTCTTGAAAACACCCAGGAGTCTTGAAAACACCCAGGAGTCTTGAAAACACCCAGGAGTCTTGAAAACACCCAGGAGTCTTGAAAACACCCAGGAGTCTTGAAAACACCCAGGAGTCTTGAAAACACCCAGGGTCTTGAAACCAGGTCTTCAAAACACCCAGGTGTCTTGAAAACACCCAGTAGTCTTGAAAACACCCAGGAGTCTTGAAAACACCCAAGAGTCTTGAAAACACCCAGGAGTCTTGAAAACACCCATGAGTCTTGAAAACACCCAGGAGTCTTGAAAACACCCAGGAGTCTTGAAAACACCCAGGAGTCTTGAAAACACCCAGAAGTCTTGAAAACACCCAGGAGTCTTGAAAACACCCAGGAGTCTTGAAAACACCCAGGAGTCTTCAAAACACCAAGGAGTCTTGAAAACACCCAGAAGTTTTGAAAACACCCAGAAGTCTTGAAAACATCCAGAAGTCTTGAAAACACCCAGGAGTCTTGAAAACACCCAGGAGTCTTCAAAACACCCAGGAGTCTTGAAAACACCCAGGAGTCTTCAAAACACCCAGGAGTCTTGAAAACATCCAGGAGTCTTGAAAACACACAGGAGTCTTGAAAACACCCAGGAGTCTTCAAAACACCCAGGAGTCTTCAAAACACCCAGGAGTCTTCAAAACACCCAGAAGTCTTGAAAACACCCAGGAGTCTTGAAAACACCCAGGAGTCTTGAAAACACCTAGGGTTCTTGAAAACATCCAGGGGTCTTGAAAACACCCAGGAGTCTTGAAAACACCTAGGGGTCTTGAAAACATCCAGGGGTCTTGAAAACACCGAGGGGTCTTGAAGATACCCAGGAGTCTTGAAAACACCCAGGAGTCTTGAAAACACCCAGCAGTCTTGAAAACATCCAGGAGTCTTGAAAACACCCAGGAGTCTTGAAAACACCCAGGGGTCTTGAAGACACTCAGGGATCTTTTGGTAATCCCGTTATGTGTGGGAGGCTACTGAATAGGCTTGGAACCCTTAACACTTATTGCGTAAAGGGGTATTTTGCTGTGTGCCAAGCCTCTTGATTTCGTAGGAAGTGATTTTTGTGCTCAGATTTGGTACCAATCTCTCTAGAATTTTCCAGGTATAGATGATGTATCTTTCTCGCCTTTGTGCCAGAGAGTACAAGTCAAGGGACTTCAAATATTCCAATTAATTTCAATGCTTAATTAGAGTTACATGAGCAGTGAAGTTTCTCTATACATTCTCTAGATCTGCAACTTTGTACGCTTTCAAAGAAACTCTTGTGAACAGCAATATTCCAGCCTAAAGAGAACAAGTGACTGAAAGAGGATCATCATTGACTTGACATCTATTGTTTTAAAGGTTCTTGGTATCCATCCTCTCATTTTCCTCGTTGTTGTAATAATGAGACTGTTGTGATGCTTAAAAGGGAGATTCCCCGACATTATCCCTCCAGAGCCCTGCACATAAGTTTTTCGTTCTAATGAGTGATTAGTATTAGTTTCACATTCTGTTCTAGTTTTTATTTCTTCCATTTTTCCATACCGAAGTAACTGAAATTTATCCTCAATAAACATCATATTGATTCCTGGCGGCTCATTGAAAAACTTGCTTATGTCCGCCTCACAGCGTCCTCTATGGATGTCACGCTCTTGCAGTCTAGTGTCATCTGCCAAGGAGGATACGGTGCTATAGATTATGTCGCACTCTATGTCAGAAAAGGATGGTGGTGAGTACTGTGCCATGGGAATCAGAATCTTGCACTGTGGCAGACTCGGACTTAACTCTGTTGAGTATATTACTCTTTTTCGTTCTGTTTGTTGGATTGCCGAAAATCCAACTGCACACTTTCTTCCCTCATCCCTTTGGCACACATATTATGCAATATGACACCATGATCACACTTGTCAAGGGCGGCTCCTGCAAAGTCTGTGCTCACTACCTCAGCATCTGGATGGTCTGTCAGTGCATCCACTACCATGTCAGTCTTGAGAATCATTAACATTGTCAAAAAAAATATTGTCACTTTTTCAGATAAACACTGTAACGTGTTACAATAGAAGCTGTAACGTGTAACAGTGGATATTGTAAAACGTAATGATAGACTGTAGCAAATAATGATAGACACTGTAACAAGAAATGATAGACATTGTAACAAGAAATGAAAGACATTAACAAGCAGTGATAGACACAGTAACAACAATAGACATAGCAAAATGTAACATCATATACAGTAACATGTAACAAAGTCACCATAATTACTTTCCTAACTTCCATTACAGGAAATTAGGTTTAAAGCTGACAAAATTATAAGTCCTGTCTACCACACGTGGGTCCTACATGATGCAATTCGTCTGTGTTGCTAAGTACACTTTAATACCTAAAATAAGAGGTAAACTCTGAGTGTACAGACACTGACATATTAGTGTACATACACTGAGATAAAATCTGTGTACATACACTGAGATAATATCAGTGTACATACACTGATATAATTAACTCTGTGTTATGCCAGAAAGTATATTTAAACATTATTATCACAATATGGTGTTCTTAAGCTTCTTATAAACGGCGGTAAATAAAATTGGATACATCCGCAGTGTGCTTCTATCTTACTCTGTTGTACATGATAGGTACATAGTGAGAACACCTCACAGTAAGCTGCTACCCAACAGCCAGTACAACAACTGGTTGTGTTTCCCTGGTCGGCAGTGCAATACCGAGCTGGTTGTGTTTACTTGGTAGGCAGCACAATAACTAGCTGGTTGTGTTTCCCTGGTAGGCAGTACAATAACTAGCTGGTTGTGTTTCCCTGGCAGGCAGTACAAAATGGTTGTGTTCCTGTAGGCAGTAAACAACTGTGTCTAGGCAGTGCAAACCTGCGTTGTGTTTCTGTAGGCAGCACATACACTGGTTGTGTTTCCTGGTAGGCAGACAATAACTGCTGGTTGTGTTCCTGGTAGGCAGTACAATAACTAGCTGGTGTGTTTCCTGGAGGCAGTACAAAACTGGTTGTGTTTCGAGGCAGTACAATAACTACTGGTTGTGTTTCCCTGGCAGGCAGTACAATAACTACTGGTTGTGTTTCCTGGCTAGGCAGTACAACAACTGGTTGTGTTTCCCTTAGGCAGTACAAAACTGGTTGTGTTTCCTGTAGGCAGTCAATAACCTACTGGTTGTGTTTACTTGGTAGGCAGACAATAACTAGCTGTTGTGTTTCCCAGGAGGCACACAATAGCTGGTTGTGTTTCCTGCAGGCAGTACAACTAACTAGCTGGTGTGTTTCCCTGGCAGCAGTACAATAACTAGCTGTTGTGTTTCCCTGTAGACAGTACAATAGTACTGGTTGTGTTTCCCTGGAGGCAGTACAATACTAGCTGTGTTGCATAGTACAATATAGTTGTTTCCTGGCAGACAGTACAATAACTAGCGTTCTAGAAGTACAATAACTAGCTGTTGTGTTTCCTGGCAGCAGTACAATAGCTAGCTGGTTGTTCCTTAGCAGTACAATAACTAGTGTTGTGTTTCCTGGTCAGGCAGTACATCTAGCTGGTTGTGTTTCCTGGGGCAGTACAACAACTGGTTGTGTTTCCTGTGGCAGTACAACACTGGTTGTGTTTCCTGTAGGCAGTGCAATACCTAGCTGGTTGTGTTTACCTTGGTAGGCAGCACAATAACTAGCTGGTTGTGTTTCCCTGGTAGGCAGTACAACAGCGTGTGTTTCCTGTAGGCAGTCAATAACTAGCTGGTTGTGTTTCCCTGGCAGGCAGTACACAACTGGTTGTGTTTCCTGGTAGGGAGTAATTACTAGCTGGTTGTGTTTCTTGGTAGGCAGTACAATAACTAGCTGGTTGTGTTTCCTGGTAGCAGCAATAACCTGGTTGTGTTTCCTGGTAGGCAGTACAATAACTAGCTGGTTGTGTTTCCTGGTAGGCAGTACAATAACTAGCTGGTTGTGTTTCCTGGTAGGCAGTACAATAACTAGCTGGTTGTGTTTCCCTGGCAGGCAGTACAACAACTGGTTGTGTTTCCTGGTAGGCAGTGCAATACCTAGCTGGTTGTGTTTACTTGGTAGGAAACAATAACTAGCTGGTGTGTTTCTGGTAGCATACAATAACTAGCTGGTTGTGTTTCCCTGGCAGGCAGTACAAAACTAGCTGGTTGTGTTTCCCTGGCGGCAGTACAACACTGGTTGTGTTTCCTGGTAGGCAGTACAACAACTGGTTGTGTTTCCTAGGCAGTGCAATCCTAGCTGGTTGTGTTTCTGGTAGGCAGACAATAACTAGCTGGTTGTGTTTCCCTGGAGGCAGTACAATACTAGCTGGTTGTGTTTCTGGAGGCAGTACAATCTGCTGGTTGTGTTTCCTGGCAGGCAGTACAACAACTGGTTGTGTTTCCCTGGTAGGCAGTGCAATACCTAGCTGGTTGTGTTTACTTGGTAGGCAGCACAATAACTAGCTGGTTGTGTTTCCTGGTAGGCAGTACAATAACTAGCTGAGTTGTGTTTCCTGGTAGGCAGTACAATAACTAGCTGGTTGTGTTTCCCTGGTAGGCAGTACAATAACTAGCTGGTTGTGTTTCCCTGGTAGGCAGTACAATACTAGCTGGTTGTGTTTCCCTGGCAGCATATAACTAGCTGGTTGTGTTTCCTGGTAGGCAGCAATACTAGCTGGTTGTGTTTCTGGTAGGCAGCACAATAACTAGCTGGTTGTGTTTCCCTGGTAGGCAGTACAAAACTAGCTGGTTGTGTTTCCCTGGAGGCAGTACAATAACTAGCTGGTTGTGTTTCCTGGCAGCAGTACAACAACTGGTTGTGTTCCGGTAGGCAGTGCAATACCTAGCTGGTTGTGTTTACTTGGTAGGCAGCACAATAACTAGCTGGTTGTGTTTCCCTGGAGGCAGTACAAAACTGGTTGTGTTTCCCTGGAGGCAGTCAACCTAGCTGGTTGTGTTTCCTGGAGCAGGCAATAACTAGCTGGTTGTGTTTCCCTGGTAGGCAGCACAATAACTAGCTGGTTGTGTTTCCCTGGTAGGCAGCACAATAACTAGCTGGTTGTGTTTCCCTGGTAGGCAGTACAATAACTAGCTGGTTGTGTTTCCCTGGTAGGCAGTACAATAACTAGCTGGTTGTGTTTCCCTGGCAGGCAGTACAACAACTGGTTGTGTTTCCCTGGTAGGCAGTGCAATACCTAGCTGGTTGTGTTTACTTGGTAGGCAGCACAATAACTAGCTGGTTGTGTTTCCCTGGTAGGCAGTACAATAACTAGCTGGTTGTGTTTCCCTTGCAGGCAGTACAACAACTAGCTGGTTGTGTTTCCCTGGCAGACAGTACAACAACTGGTTGTTTCCCAGGTAGGCAGTGCAATACCTAGCTGGTTGTGTTTACTTGGTAGGCAGCACAATAACTAGCTGGTTGTGTTTCCCTGGTAGGCAGTACAACAACTAGCTGGTTGTGTTTCCCTGGCAGGCAGTACAACAATTGGTTGTGTTTCCCTGGTAGGCAGTGCAATACCTAGCTGGTTGTGTTTCCCTGGCAGGCAGCACAATAACTAGCTGGTTGTGTTTCCCTGGCAGGCAGTACAACAACTAGCTGGTTGTGTTTCCCTGGCAGGCAGTACAACAACTAGCTTGTTGTGTTTCCCTGGTAGGCAGTACAATAACTAGCTGGTTGTGTTCCCTGGCAGGCAGTACAACATCTAGCTGGTTGTGTTTCCCTGGTAGGCAGTACAATAGCTAGCTGGTTGTGTTTCCCTGGTAGGCAGTACAATAGCTAGCTGGTTGTGTTTCCCTGCAGGCAGTACAACAACTAGCTGGTTGTGTTTCCTTGGCAGACAGTACAACAACTAGCTTGTTGTGTTTCCCTGGCAGGCAATACAACAACTAGCTGGTTGTGTTTCCCTGGCAGGCAGTACAATAACTAGCTGGTTGTGTTTCCCTGGCAGACAGTACAACAACTAGCTTGTTGTGTTTCCCTGGCAGGCAGTACAATAGCTAGCTGGTTGTGTTTCCCTGGCAGGCAGTACAATAACTAGCTGGTTGTGTTTCCCTGGCAGGCAGTACAATAGCTACCTTGTTGTGTTTCCCTGGCAGGCAATACAACAACTAGCTGGTTGTGTTTCCCTGGCAGGCAGTACAACAACTAGCTGGTTGTGTTTCCCTGGCAGACAGTACAACAACTAGCTTGTTGTGTTTCCCTGGCAGGCAGTACAATAGCTAGCTGGTTGTGTTTCCCTGGCAAGTTCCATCACACAGGATCGGTGTCTTACACCTAGGTGATGACATCTGTCGGTCTTGGCTGGAAGACTTGACCAGGTCAGCGAGGACGTCGTCAACTGTGGTTTCAGTAGCTACTGCCTCTCCAGTGTGGTTTCAGTAGCTACTGCCTCTCCAGTGTGGTTTCAGTAGCTACTGCCTCTCCAGTGTGGTTTTAGTAGCTACTGCCTCTCCAGTGTGGTTTCAGTAGCTACTGCCTCTCCAGTGTGGTTTCAGTAGCTACTGCCTCTCCAGTGTGGTTTCAGTAGCTACTGCCTCTCCAGTGTGGTTTCAGTAGCTACTGCCTCTCCAGTGTGGTTTCAGTAGCTACTGCCTCTCCAGTGTGGTTTCAGTAGCTACTGCCTCTCAGTGTGGTTTCAGTAGCTACTGCCTCTCCAGTGTGGTTTCAGTAGCTACTGCCTCTCCAGTGTGGTTTCAGTAGCTACTGCCTCTCCAGTGTGGTTTCAGTAGCTACTGCCTCTCTAGTGTGGTTTCAGTAGCTACTGCCTCTCCAGTGTGGTTTCAGTAGCTACTGCCTCTCCACTGTGGTTTCAGTAGCTACTGCCTCTCCACTGTGGTTTCAGTAGCTACTGCCTCTCCACTGTGGTTTCAGTAGCTACTGCCTCTCCACTGTGGTTTCAGTAGCTACTGCCTCTCCACTGTGGTTTCAGTAGCTACTGCCTCTCCAGTGTGGTTTCAGTAGCTACTGCCTCTCCAGTACACGGAAGAGGTAATGATGTCTTCGTCATCACAGAACCATACAATTATAAACCATGAAACTAAACAATTTCTAAACTTAATTTACACGCACGGAACGTGGATAGGGGCGAGGTCCTGGATAGAGCCGGGTATATGGATGGTGCTGTGACTGATGCAGTTAGTAGTGAAGAATTCGTTCGTGTAGTCGGATCTGTGGCTTGTTAGGTTAGTATTGCTTGTATGGTCGGGCTGGTGAGGAGTGTATGTGTCGGGTGTGTAGTGTGGCTGGTAAGGGGAAGTGCATGTGGTGATTGGGGTGGTGGTGTTGGGGATTGTGTTAGTGGTGGTTGTGGTGGTAGTGGTTGAGGTATTGGTGTAGTGTTGGTAGAAATGCACATCATCGAATGATGGCGGTGGTGTCTCGGCCTTAATAAGAGACTCGTAGTCTGGCGGATTGTCCTGTTGGTAGTAAGAATGGATCAGTCACACTAACAAAATATTTAATATTTAATAATGAATTCACACTTTCCACAGTGCTTTCCAAGCACATGTTTATATATGGTTCATGACTCAGTTGTTGATGTCATTACCAACACATGTCAACATGGTTCATGACTCAGTTGTCATTACCAGTACATGTTAACATGGTTCATGACTCAGTTGTTGATGTCATTAACAACACATGTCAACATGGTTCATGACGCAGTTGTCATTACCAACACATGTTAACATGGTTCATGACGCAGTTGTCATTACCAGTACATGTTAACATGGTTCATGACGCAGTTGTCATTACCAGTACATGTTAACATGGTTCATGACGCAGTTGTCATTACCAGTACATGTCAACATGGTTCATGACGCAGTTGTCATTACCAGTACATGTCAACATGGTTCATGACGCAGTTGTCATTACCAGTACATGTTAACATGGTTCATGACGCAGTTGTCATTACCAGTACATGTTAACATGGTTCATGACGCAGTTGTCATTACCAGTACATGTTAACATGGTTCATGACGCAGTTGTCATTACCAGTACATGTCAACATGGTTCATGACGCAGTTGTCATTACCAGTACATGTCAACATGGTTCATGACGCAGTTGTCATTACCAGTACATGTTAACATGGTTCATGACGCAGTTGTCATTACCAGTACATGTCAACATGGTTCATGACGCAGTTGTCATTACCAGTACATGTTAACATGGTTCATGACGCAGTTGTCATTACCAGTACATGTTAACATGGTTCATGACGCAGTTGTCATTACCAGTACATGTCAACATGGTTCATGACGCAGTTGTCATTACCAGTACATGTCAACATGGTTCATGACGCAGTTGTCATTACCAGTACATGTCAACATGGTTCATGACGCAGTTGTCATTACCAGTACATGTTAACATGGTTCATGACTCAATTGTTGTCATTACCTAAATAACACTCAGCTTTTGCCTTCAGCTTGTAATATAATATAATATTCCTCAAGCCAGATTTACATAAGAGCTGAGGCAGTGTGCCAGACACTCGCTCCACACATGACACTCGCTCAACACATGACACTTCTAGTTCACTGACAAGGTCTCTTCTGTCACACAAAACTATAATAACAAATATCTGATAAATCTTATTCTTTTACACGAATCACAAACATCAGGATAGCACTAATGAAATATTTTATATACCTTTTTGATTTTGTGGGCGAGTCTTTCATGCAGCAAGAGACAGATCATGGTGACGAGTAACACCATGTTGAGGAGGGACCCCACAACCAGCACTAAGTGTCCTTGTCCCAGTGTCCACCGTCCTGTGCACCCACTCCAGGCACCACTTCTCTGTCAACACAGTGCCACTATAATATATATACCTATATATTATAGTGCTGAATAGGTAAAACTTGCTATTTTGGCTTAAATAGCAACGCTTTTCTTGCCGAATAAGGCAAGCGAAAATTTGTTTCTGCAATAATTTCTCAAAAATCATTCTGAACCTAACGAAAAAAATATATTTAATTGTGTTTGTTTATTATTAAATTATTGTAAACGTATCTAAAATATATTTATTTGGGATAGACTAAATTAAATTGCGCTTGTTATAATAAGGTTAGGTAAGTTTTCTAAGGTTCTTTTGGTACAAAATTATAAATTTTTACATTAACATAAATGAAAAAAATATATCTTTAAACGTATAAGAGAAAATTTTAGAAAGGACTTAATTTTAAATGAGTTCTTGATAATTGACCAGTTTTACCTAATCGGACACATATTATATATATATATATATATATATATATATATATATATATATATATATATATATATATATATATATATATATGCAAAATAACGTCAGAGGAGTTGAATGATAGCTCTAGCCCTTTCGTGTTGCAATCATCACATCAGGAGCTTGTAATGTTGCAGAAATAAGTAGGAAGTCCGAGTCGTTCAGGTGAACAGTTCTAGTTGTAATCGAGGTAGAACCGTAACAGTAGTAATAAAACGGAAGTAGCAATAGTAGTAGTACCAATATTATTAATAATAGTAATAGTAGAAGCAGTAGTAGTAGCAGTAGCAACAATAGTAGAAGTATAATTATCACGATTATTATTTTGCTAGGAAATTTTATGAGATAATCTACACATACATTCAGAAGTGTGTCTTTGCAGCTTCTCATTAATGTATTTTGTTGCACCGGTGGCCCGGTGGCTAGAGCTCTCGCTTCACACACGGAGGGCCCGGTTCGATTCCCGGCGGGGTGGAAACATTTCAACGCGTTTCCTTACACCTGTTGTTATGTTCACCTAGCAGCAAATAGGTACCTGGGAGTTAGTCGACTGGTGTGGGTCGCATCCTGGGGGACAAGATTAAGGACCCCAATGGAAATAAGACAGACAATCCTCGATGACGCACTGACTTTCTTGGGTTATACTGGGTGGCTAACCTTCCGGGGTTAAAAATCCGAACAAAATCTTATCTTATCTAGAGCAGAATGGAAAAAGATGAGTGAGAGGCATGATCCTGTGCACCGTGCACTACATGTAGTGGAGTGACATGATCCTGTGCACCGTGCACTACATGTAGTGGAGTGACATGATCCTGCGCACCGTGCACTATATGTAGTGGAGTGACATGATCCTGTGCACCGTGCACTACATGTAGTGGAGAGACATGATCGTGTGCACCGTGCACTACATGTAGTGGAGTGAGGGACAGAGGATGATACAACATGGGGGTAGTGACTTACCAGTGACGCCTGACTTGTACCTCCCGTCACATCAACGCTGGTACCATAGGACACGGCAGAGGCGGAGTTGTGACACGCCACCATGTACATGCCGAAGGCTGTGACGGAGGTAGCGACCAACCAGCCCACTCCCAGCACAGACAAGACTACAGACCAGCGGGTCCTCCTGCTGCTGCTTACCAGCGTCGCCATGGCCTCACTATGTGCAGGCAGAGACTATTAGCATAGGTCTCCCACATGATGTCATGCCTCCCAGTAAACACAATTACTCAGAGGTATAACTCTGTCTGACTTTTTTGGGTTATCCTGGGTTTGCTACACATATGCTGCTATGTATGATGATCTATGTAACTGTATTTGTGTATACCTGAATAAACTTACTTACTTAACTGTAGGGTAACTCACCGTGGTCCGCGACCACAAGATGGTCCCCGACCACAAGATGGTTCGCGACCACAAGATGGTCCGCGACCACAAGATGGTCCGCGACCATAAGATGGTCCGCGACCATAAGATGGTCCGCGACCACAAGATGGTCCGCGACCACAAGATGGTCCGCGACCATAAGATGGTCCGCGACCATAAGATGGTCCGCGACCACAAGATGGTTCGCGACCACAAGATGGTCCACGACCACAAGATGGTCCGTGACCACAAGATGGTCCGTGACCACAAGATGGTTCACGACCACAAGATGGTCCTTGACCACAAGATGGTCCACGACCACAAGATGGTCCGTGACCACAAGATGGTCCGCGACCACAAGATGGTCCGCGACCACAAGATGGTCCGCGACCACAAGATAGTCCGCGACCACAAGATGGTCCGCGACCACAAGATGGTCCGCGACCACAAGATGGTCCGCGACCACAAGATGGTCCGCGACCACAAGATGGTCCGCGACCACAAGATGGTCCGCGACCACAAGATGGTCCGCGACCACAAGATGGTCCGTGACCACAAGATGGTCCGCGACCACAAGATGGTCCGTGACCGCAAGATGGTCCGCGACCACAAGATGGTCTGCGACCACAAGATGGTCCGCGACCACAAGATGGTTCGCGACCACAGGATGGTCCGTGACCACAAGATGGTCCGTGACCACAAGATGGTCCGTGACCACAAGATGGTCCGCGACCACAAGATGGTTCGTGACCACAAGATGGTCCACGACCACAAGATGGTCCGTGACCACAAGATGGTCCGCGACCACAAGATGGTCCGTGACCACAAGATGGTCCGCGACCACAAGATGGTCCGCGACCATAAGATGGTCCGCGACCACAAGATGGTCTGCGACCACAAGATGGTCCACGACCATAAGATGGTCCGCGACCATAAGATGGTCCGCGACCACAAGATGGTTCGCGACCACAAGATGGTCCACGACCACAAGATGGTCCGTGACCACAAGATGGTCCGTGACCACAAGATGGTCCACGACCACAAGATGGTCCGTGACCACAAGATGGTCCGTGACCACAAGATGGTCCGTGACCGCAAGATGGTCCGCGACCACAAGATGGTCCGCGACCACAAGATGGTCCGCGACCACAAGATGGTTCGCGACCACAAGATGGTCCGTGACCACAAGATGGTCCGTGACCACAAGATGGTCCGTGACCACAAGATGGTCCGCGACCACAAGATGGTTCGTGACCACAAGATGGTCCACGACCACAAGATGGTCCGTGACCACAAGATGGTCCGCGACCACAAGATGGTCCGTGACCACAAGATGGTCCGCGACCACAAGATGGTCCGCGACCATAAGATGGTCCGCGACCACAAGATGGTCCGCGACCAAAAGATGGTCCACGACCATAAGATGGTCCGCGACCACAAGATGGTTCGCGACCACAAGATGGTCCACGACCACAAGATGGTCCGTGACCACAAGATGGTCCGTGACCACAAGATGGTCCACGACCACAAGATGGTCCGTGACCACAAGATGGTCCGTGACCACAAGATGGTCCGTGACCACAAGATGGTTCGCGACCACAAGATGGTCCGTGACCACAAGATGGTCCGTGACCACAAGATGGTCCGCGACCACAAGATGGTCCACGACCACAAGATAGTCCGCGACCACAAGATGGTCCGCGACCACAAGATGGTCCGCGACCACAAGATGGTCCGCGACCACAAGATGGTCCGCGACCACAAGATGGTCCACGACCATAAGATGGTCCGCGACCACAAGATGGTCCGCGACCACAAGATGGTCCGCGACCACAAGATGGTCCGCGACCACAAGATGGTCCACGACCACAAGATAGTCCGTGACCACAAGATGGTCCGCGACCACAAGATGGTCCGCGACCACAAGATGGTCCGCGACCACAAGATAGTCCGCGACCACAAGATGGTCCGCGACCACAAGATGGTCCACGACCACAAGATGGTCCGCGACCACAAGATGGTCCGCGACCACAAGATGGTCCGCGACCACAAGATGGTCCGCGACCACAAGATAGTCCGCGACCACAAGATGGTCCGCGACCACAAGATGGTCCACGACCACAAGATGGTCCGCGACCACAAGATGGTCCGCAACCACAAGATGGTCCACGACCACAAGATGGTCCGCGACCACAAGATGGTCCACGACCACAAGATAGTCCGCGACCACAAGATGGTCCGCGACCACAAGATGGTCCGCGACCACAAGATAGTCCGCGACCACAAGATGGTCCACAGGGGTCAGTCCTAGGACCTGTACTGTTTTTGGTATATGTGAATGACATAACGGAAGGGATAGACTCAGAAGTGTCCCTGTTTGCAGATGATGTGAAGTTAATGAGAAGAATTAAATCAGTCGAGGATCAAGCAGGACTACAAAGAGACCTTGACAGGCTACAAGCCTGGTCCAGTAACTGGCTCCTTGAATTTAACCCTGCCAAATGTAAAGTCATGAAGATCGGGAAAGTGCAAAGGAAAGTGCCAAAGGCTGCAAACCTCACTCAAGGAAAAAGATCTTGGCGTGAGTATAATACCGCATACTGGAGTATGCAGCACCAGTTTGGAACCCACACCTGGTCAAGCACGTCAAGAAATTAGAGAAAGTGCAAAGGTTTGCAACAAGACTAGTCCCAGAGCTAAGGGGATTGTCCCACGAAGAAAGGTTAAGGGAAATCGGCCTGACGACACTAGAGGACAGGAGGGTTAGGGGAGACATGATAACGACATATAAAATACTGCGAGGAATAGATAAGGTGGACATAGACAAGATGTTCCAGAGAGAGGAGACAGAAACAAGGGGTCACAATTGGAAGTTGAAGACTCCTATGAGTCAAAGGGATGTTAGGAAGTATTTCTTCAGTCATAGAGCTGTCAGGAAGTGGAATAGCCTAGAAAGTGACGTAGTGGAGGCAGGAACCATACATAGTTTTAAGACGAGGTTTGATAAAGCTCATGGAGCAGGGAGAGTGAGGACCTAGTAGCAATAAGTGAAGAGGCGGGGCCAGGAGCTATGACTCTACCCCTGCAACCACAAATAGGTACCACCATCATATCAACTGCACCACCATCGTATCAACTGCACCACCATCATATCAACTGCACCACCATCATATCAACTGCACCACCATCATATCAACTGCACCACCATCATATCAACTGCACCACCATCATATCAACTGCACCACCATCATATCAACTGCACCACCATCGTATCAACTTCACCACCATCATATCAACTGCACCACCATCATATCAACTGCACCACCATCATATCAACTGCACCACCATCATATCAACTGCACCACCATCATATCAACTGCACCACCATCATATCAACTGCACCACCATCATATCAACTGCACCACCATCATATCAACTGCACCACCATCATATCAACTGCACCACCATCATATCAACTGCACCACCATCATATCAACTGCACCACCATCATATCAACTGCACCACCATCATATCAACTGCACCACCATCGTATCAACTTCACCACCATCGTATCAACTTCACCACCATCATATCAACTGCACCACCATCATATCAACTGCACCACCATCATATCAACTGCACCACCATCATATCAACTGCACCACCATCATATCAACTGCACCACCATCATATCAACTGCACCACCATCATATCAACTGCACCACCATCGTATCAACTTCACCACCATCGTATCAACTTCACCACCATCATATCAACTGCACCACCATCATATCAACTGCACCACCATCATATCAACTGCACCACCATCATATCAACTGCACCACCATCATATCAACTGCACCACCATCATATCAACTTCACCACCATCATATCAACTGCACCACCATCATATCAACTGCACCACCATCATATCAACTGCACCACCATCATATCAAGTGCACCACCATCATATGAACTGCACCATTATCATATCAACTGCACCACCATCATATCAACTGCACCACCATCATATCAACTGCACCACCATCATATCAACTGCACCACCATCATATCAACTTCACCACCATCATATCAACTGCACCACCATCATATCAACTGCACCACCATCATATCAACTGCACCACCATCATATCAAGTGCACCACCATCATATGAACTGCACCACCATCATATCAACTGCACCACCATCGTATCAACTTCACCACCATCGTATCAACTTCACCACCATCATATCAACTGCACCACCATCATATCAACTGCACCACCATCATATCAACTGCACCACCATCATATCAACTGCACCACCATCATATCAACTTCACCACCATCATATCAACTGCACCACCATCATATCAACTGCACCACCATCATATCAAGTGCACCACCATCATATGAACTGCACCACCATCATATCAACTGCACCACCATCATATCAACTGCACCACCATCATATCAACTGCACCACCATCATATCAACTGCACCACCATCATATCAACTGCACCACCATCATATCAACTGCACCACCATCATATGAACTGCACCACCATCATATCAACTGCACCACCATAGTATCAACTGCACCACCATAGTATCAACTGCACCACCATCGTATCAACTGCACCACCATCGTATCAACTGCACCACCATCGTATCAACTTCACCACCATCGTATCAACTGCACCACCATAGTATCAACTGCACCACCATAGTATCAACTGCACCACCATCGTATCAACTGCACCACCATCGTATCAACTTCACCACCATCGTATCAACTGCACCACCATAGTATCAACTGCACCACCATCGTATCAACTGCACCACCATCGTATCAACTTCACCACCATCGTATCAACTGCACCACCATAGTATCAACTGCACCACCATCGTATCAACTGCACCACCATAGTATCAACTGCACCACCATCGTATCAACTTCACCACCATCGTATCAACTGCACCACCATAGTATCAACTGCACCACCATCGTATCAACTGCACCACCATCGTATCAACTTCACCACCATCGTATCAACTGCACCACCATGATCAACTGCACCACCATCGTATCAACTGCACACCATGTATCAACTGCACCACCATCGTATCAACTGCACCACCATCGTATCAACTGCACCACCATAGTATCAACTGCACCACCATCGTATCAACTGCACCACCATCGTATCAACTGCACTAGTGTTAATGGGAGGGAATCACAGGAGAAACCGCCAAATCTACAAAACAAACTGCAAGGAAACTGTCATGTAGCGGCGGTTATGTCTGTCAGTGCCAAATCTCGGGAAGGAAGTGAATAGTTAAACAGCCAAGGGTGTGTTTACAGTAGGTGACCTCCATATCAAGTGACCAGTGTACATTGGGAAGGAAACAGGAGAAAACGCCAAATCTGGCGACAAAACTCCAAATTGTTTTAATTCATACTACACAACTGTCGCATCAACACTAGTAAGTAAACTGCCGGCTGCATCAAATACCTTTAATACAGATTCTGATAAGTTTAAAACATACTATACCAATAAAGGGGTAACCCCAAACAGTTGTCAACTAGTAAGTGTATCTCATGACTTCGTACAAAAAGAACTAAGCAGGTTAAACCCAACTAAGAGCACCGGCCCAGATAACATCCCGTCTAAGTTCCTAAAAGATGGTGTCTCTGAATAGCCAATCCCTATTGTTCACTTAATAAATTTGTCCATCACCACTAATCCGTACCGGAGGGGTTCAAGGAGGCCAGAGTAGGCCTGATGTCAGCAACTATAGGCCTGTTAGTATACTCAGTGTAATATCCAAAATTTTAGAGAGGGCGGTGTACTGTCAAGTAGTTAAATATCTTAAAGACAAAAACATTCTTCATAGTTACCAATCAGGCTTTAGGAGCTCTTACTCAACCGACACCTCCCTAATTAATCTGATGGATTACATGAGAACTGAAATGTCGATAGGGAACCTAATAGGAATGGTAACTTTAGACTTGCAAAAGGCCTTCGATACTGTCAACAATATATTATGTAAGAAACTTCAAGCTATCGGCATAGGTTCCATTGACTGGTTTAAGTCCTATCTTAGCAACAGGAAACAAATTGTCAAAATCAACAAAACAGAATCAGAACCACTGCCGATAGCATGTGGAGTTCCCCAAGGTAGTATTCTGAGTCCCTTATTATGTCTATGTTATGTAAATGACATGCCCATCAGTGTCAAGTGCAAACTCCTACTGTATGCGAATGACCGTTCTCTGTTAGTGTCAGGTAAAGACTCACAAGATATAGCTAATTTAATAACACTGGAACTGGAGTCCTGCAGCAAATGGTTAGTAGACAACAAACTCTCGTTACACCTCGGGAAAACAGAAGCCATACTTTTTGGCACGAAACATAAACTGAGAAGGGTAAATAATTTTAATGTCCGGTGTAATGGGGAATCCATCACTTCAGTTTCCTCAGTAAAATATCTGGGAATCCCCTTTGACCCATGCATGTCAGGAAAATTGATAGGGAACAGTGTAGTAAAAAAAGCGAATGCCAGACTGAAGTTCCTCTACAGACAAACACAGTGTCTACCTACTGAGGCTCGCAGGACCCTTGTCTAGCCCTTATACAATGACATATGGACTATGCTTGCTCTTCATGGTACTCTGCCTTGACAAAAAAACTGAAAGATAAACTGAAAAATCACACAGAACAAAATGGTAAGATTCATCCTGGACCTGGGACCAAGAGAACATGTAGGCCAGGATGAATTACAACTGGATATGCTGAATATTGAAGACAGAGTAAAACAACTGAAGTTAAATCAAGTTTGTAAAATTGCTTACAGTGTCCAGAATATCTTGCTGCCAATTTTGGCTGGAAACCAAAGCAGTCATAGTACTAAGGGGAGAGAACACAACTTTGTAGTAGCCACAGTCAGTGGCCAGGCTTCAAACACCTTTTATTATACAGCAATAAAGGAATGAAACAGACTGCCTGCACATGTCAAAGCCATGAGCCATGAGCCAGTTCATGAAAAGAGCCCAAAGGTGCCTAATGAATGTAGCGACAGAAAGGGAGGAGAATTATTTTTTTTATTTTTTTAGCTAACACACATGTAAATATAAATAACTCATTTTACCTTATTCCTAGTATATCACCTTTATAGTATAATAATAAGATATTATCTCTTTTATAGTATAATAATAAGGTATTAAAAGGACCCCAGTGGAAATAAGTCATTTTGTCTGACTTTATTTTGTGTTATCCTATGTTCTCTACACATATGTTGCTATATATGACAATCTATGTAACTGTATTTGTGTATACCTGACTAAACTTACGCTCGATCAAGAGTCAGACGACACTGACACACTGGCTTTACTTCCAATTGATCATGAATATACAAAGACGAATTTCGATGAGATCTATTACTAACGCAGGTATGCAATTCCAAGGCCTCTTGTACCTTGCTGTAACTTAAGTCTGAAGACATGAATCAGCATAAGCAATTAAAGGCAAAGACATACACAAAGGGGTAATTTTTTCTTTAACCGTATATTTCCTTCACCAAATATTTACAGAATTTAAATCAGAAGTATAACAGTAATGACCATAAGAGCAAAGAGTCACTCACATTAGTTAGTTTTACACCATAAGCTAAACAAGTGAGTACGAGTATACACGACCAGTGTTAGTGAGTGTCTGTCGCTCAGCCAAGTGCTAAAACATAAGTTCAACCTTCCTGTGGACAAGTTCTCTCGCTGTTGGTCGACTGAACTGGACAATCCGATAAAGCAGTGAGGTCCCTACATAACTTGCTCCAGTCTAATTGCCAGTTGGCTGGTTGAGAGGGCATGCCAATAGGTGTGTGATGAACGCCAAATAAATCATAACATACTCGGTGCACACCACAAGGTCACTGGTCGAGTTGTAGAAATAAGACTCGACAGCAGACTGTAAATCTTCTCTAGTTATCTTTGAAGAATAGGCTCAATATTGAGACTGAATTTCATGTGTTTTTTTGTATAAAATAAAAGGAAATATTACTTATTCACTGAATTTTTAATGTCCTACATTTTTTTTTCTATTTCCAATTTGCTTATGACAAAACTGTAATGTTTAAAAATCTACAAATATAATTTTCTGTGTGTTTACATTTTAAAATTATTTATGGGAGGGTGGCAAAGTAAAGAACGCCACGGGTGCCAGGAGTGCCATGTATGTAACACTGACACGTTAATTGTACGTGATTCTCTATCAACCATAAATATTATTAACTCTATGAGTACACACCACCACCACCACGCTCCACCACACTCCACCACACTCCACCACACACCACGACCACACTCCACCACACACCACGACCACACTCCACCACACACCACCACCACACTCCACCACACACCACGACCACACTCCACCACACACCACCACCACATACTACCACCACACTCCACCACAACCACACTCCACCACACAATACCACCACCACACACTACCACCACACTCCTCCACACACCACCACCACACTCTACCATACACCACCACCACACACTACCACCGCACTCTACCACACACCACCACCACACTCCACCACACACCACCATCACACTCCACCACACACCACCACCACACACCACCACCACACTCCACCACACACCACCACCACACATCACCACCACACTCCACCACACACCACCACCACACACCAAGACCACACTCCACCACACACCACCACCACACTCCACCACACACCACCACCACACTACCACCACACTCTACCACACACCACCACCACACTCCACCACACACCACCACCACACACCACCACCACACTCCACCACACACCACCACCACACTCCACCACACACTACCACCACACTTCACCACACACCACCACCACACTCTACCACACACCACCACCACACACTACCACCACACACCACCACTACACTCCACCACACACTACCACCACACACTACCACCACACACTACCACCACACACCACCACCACACACTACCACCACACACACCACCACTACACTCCACCACCACCACACACTACCACCACACACACCACCACTACACTCCACCACACACCACCACCACACACCACCACCACACACCACCACCACACACTACCACCACCCACTACAAGCACACACCACCACATACCACCTACACACACAGTCATACATCACAATCATACACCATCACACACCAACACATACTACTACCTACCCCCACCACATACCACCACCCACCATCACCATATTCACCCCACACCACCACATACTCCCCCCTTCCCCTCTGTTAACATATTGTGAAGGTACACTAGACTCATATAAGCCATTCCGAGTATAATACATGATAGATGGAATATCAAAGAGTGACGAATTGAAAAACTGAATAGAATCAACCCCAGACATCATAGGTCTCACAAACACGAAAGTAACTGCAATGATTGCAAATGTGTTATTCCCAGCGGGATATCAAAAAAGAGAACAGAAAGAGGAAGTAGGAAAGGGGAAGATAGGTGCTGCTAATTCGAAATCATTGGAATTTTGAAGAGATGAGAGGGATACAAAAACAAGTTGAATGAGTAAATAATGGTCACAGTTACTCCCGGGGGACCTAAAGTAGACACAGCAAGGATTTACAACCCACCACAAAACAGCAGGAGAACAAGACGTGGTTGATATCTTAGCCTGGGAGAACTGGGACCCACAAGGAGACCACTAACGTGGAGACGTAAGATGACGGAGACAGTGATGAAACCAAGTATGTCAGGGATACAACAGGACAGAGAGGAGGAAATGAACCAAGAAGACTAGAATTCTCCATAGCTGCGTCTAATACAAGTGACTTAGCAATATGAAGAGCCTGTGGTCCCTACCGAACACACAGTTCTTCGGGAAGGAGCTGAGGTACTGAGTGTGCCACTTACCACAATATTCAACACATCCCTTGAAACTGGGCAGCTACCTGAGGTATGGAAGAAGGCCAACGTAGTCCCCATTTTTAAAAAAGGAGACAGAAAAGAGGCACTAAACTATAGACCGGTGTCACTTACATGTATAGTGTGCAAAGTCCTGGAGAAAATCATCAGGAAAAGAATGGTGGAACACCTTGAGCGGAACAGGATAATAAACACCAGACAGCATGGATTCCGGGAAGGCAAATCCTGTGTAACAAACCTCCTAGAGTTCTATGATAAAGTAACAGAGGTAAGGCAGGAGAGAGAAGGGTGGGTTGATTGCATTTTCCTGGACTGCAGGAAGGCCTTCGACACAGTTCCTCACATGAGATTAGTAAAGAAGTTGGAAGAACAAGCAGGTATAACAGGAAGGGCACTGGAATGGATCAGGGAATACCTCAAAGGGAGGCAACAACGGGTCATGGTGCGTGGTGAGGTATCACAGTGGGCGCCTGTGACGAGTGGTGTACCGCAGGGGTCAGTCCTAGGACCAGTGTTATTCCTGGTTTATATAAATGACATGACGGATGGGATAGACTCAGAAGTGTCTCTATTCGCGGATGATGTGAAAATAATGAGGAGAATCACATCAGAAGAGGACCAGGCAGGGCTGCAAACAGACCTGGACAAGCTCGACATCTGGTCTAGCAGTTGGCTTCTCGAATTCAATCCCTCCAAATGCAAAGTCATGAGGATCGGAGAAGGGCAAAGAAGACCGCTGACAGAGTACAAGCTAGGCGGACAAAGGCTACAAACCTCGGCAAAGGAGAAAGACCTTGGAGTGAGTATAACGCCTAGCACGTCTCCGGAGGCACACATCAACCAGATAACTGCGGCAGCATATGGGCGTCTGGCAAACCTTAGATTAGCGTTCCGTTACCTTAACAAGGAATCGTTCAAGACACTGTATACCGTGTACGTCAGGCCCATACTAGAATATGCAGCACCAGTCTGGAACCCACACCTGGTCAAGCACGTAAGGAAACTAGAGAAAGTGCAAAGGTTTGCGACAAGGTTAGTTCCACAACTCAGGGGTCTGTCTTATGAAGAAAGGTTGAGGGAAATAGGACTAACAACACTGGAGGAAAGAAGGGTCAGAGGAGACATGATAACGACATACAAAATACTGCGGGGAATTGACAAGGTAGATAGTGACAGGTTGTTTCAGAGAGGGAACACAGAAACAAGGGGACACAACTGGAAGCTGAAGACTCAGATGAGTCAAAGGGATGTCAGGAAACATTTCTTCAGCCACAGAGTAGTCAGGAAGTGGAATGGACTAGAGAAAGATATAGTGGAGGCAGGAACCATACATAGTTTTAAGACAAGGTATGATAAAGCTCATGGAGCAGGGAGAGCAGAGACCCAGTAGCAGACAGCGAAGAGGCGGGGCCAGGAGCTGAGACTCGACCCCTGCAACCACAATTAGGTGAGTACAATTAGGTGAGTACAGTACTGAGTACCTCGTGAGAGTGAACTTCCAGGGAAGAACGACACGAGAGTGACGGAAGAAACTAGATTTCAGAAGAGGATATTAAGCTTGGACGAGAGAATTCCTGAATGAAGGAAAGCAGGAAAGGGAAGGAAAGTCGGTGGATAAAATGAGGGAGTGGCAAGTAGGAGTGTCGGAAAACGCCGGATGATTTGACATCCAGAAGAAGAAATGTCAATGACAAGAAGAGAGTCCACGGTTTAACAAAAGATGCAGAGAGTGAAAAAGACCAAGTACAAGAACATAGAAAAAAAATATAAAAGCTGAAAGACAAGAAAACAAGGAAGGAAGCAGAAGAGACAGAGATGAATATGCTCGGGTGAGAAGACAAACTGAACAGCAGTTTGAGAGACACAGCAAGAAAAGACAAATCTGAACCAAAGTTGCTACTGAGACTCACCACAAGAAAGACAACGGTACAGAAACCAGGTAATAAAACTGAAAAAGAATGACGGAGAAGTAAACAAAGGAATTAACGAAGTGTTCTCTGTGTTCTCTGTGTTCTCTGTGTTCTCTGTGTTCTCTGTGTTCTCTGTGTTCTCTGTGTTCTCTGTGTTCTCTGTGTTCTCCGTGGAAACAGGTGGAAATGTTCACCTAGATGTTGAAATTAAAATGCAAATAATATATAAATTTTAGTGATAGTAATCGAAAACCAACGTAAAAAGGAAGATATATTTTTTACAGTATTAAACCAATTGTTGAGTAATACTACAAGAGACTGACATAAGCAGTGGGAGACGAATAACAAGTGCAACAGTAAGACACAAGTGCAACAGTAAGACACAAGAGCAACAGTAAGACACAGTACAGTAAGACACTGTAACAGTAAGACACAAGTGTAACAGTAGAATGCAACAGTAAGACACAAGTGCAACAGTAAGACACAAGTGTAACAGTAAGACACAAAGCAACAGTAAGACACAATGTAACAGTAAGACACAAGTGCAACAGTAAGACACAAGTGTAACAGTAAGACACAAGAGCAACAGTAAGACACAAGTGCAACAGTAAGACACAAGTGTAACAGTAAGACACAAGTGCAAATAAGACAAAGTGAACAGATGACACAAGTGCAACAGTAAGACACAAGTGCAACAGTAAGACACAAGTGTAACAGTAAGACACAAGTGCAACAGTAAGACACAAGTACAGTAAGACACAGAGCAACAGTAAGACACAAGTGCAACAGTAAGACACAAGTGTAACAGTAAGACACAAGAGCAACAGTAAGACACAAGTGCAACAGTAAGACACAATGCAACAGTAAGACACAAGTAACAGTAAGACACAAGTAACAGTAAGACACAAGTGCAACAGTAAGACACAAGTGCAACAGTAAGACACAAGTGTAACAGTAAGACACAAGAGCAACAGTAAGACACAAGTGCAACAGTAAGACACAAGTGTAACAGTAAGACACAAGTGCAACAGTAAGACACAAGTGCAACAGTAAGACACAAGTGCAACAGTAAGACACAAGTGCAACAGTAAGACACAAGTGTAACAGTAAGACACAAGAGCAACAGTAAGACACAAGTGCAAACAGTAAGACACAGGTAACAGTAAGACACAGGCAACAGTAAGACACAAGTGCAACAGTAAGACACAAGTGTAACAGTAAGACACAAGAGCAACAGTAAGACACAAGTGCAACAGTAAGACACAAGTGTAACAGTAAGACACAAGTGCAACAGTAAGACACAAGTGCAACAGTAAGACACAAGTGCAACAGTAAGACACAAGTGCAACAGTAAGACACAAGTGTAACAGTAAGACACAAGTGCAACAGTAAGACACAAGTGCAACAGTAAGACACAAAAGTGCAATAACAGTAAGACACAAGTGCAACAGTAAGCACAAGTGCAACAGTAAGACAAATGTAACAGTAAGACACAAGTGTAACAGTAAGACACAAGTGTAACAGTAAGACACAAGTGCAACAGTAAGACACAAGTGCAACAGTAAGACACAAGTGTAACAGTAAGACACAAGAGCGTGGGGTGATACCGAGCACATGGCTCACTGCAGTGTTGTAGAATCTCAGGTTGAAGTGTTGAAGAAGGAGGTTCTACTTCTTCAGGAGGAAAATAGGAGGCTGAAGCTTCGCCTAGATGGGTGTGGGAGTGAGTGTGAGATGGTTGGAGCTGGTAAGGAGGACATGGTTACCAACAGTGAAAGTGGCAGCCGCTTTAAGTGGCAAGTGGTTCACAATTCAGGAAGAAGGAAGATAAGGAAGGTTAATAGAGAAGATGTGAAGGTAGGAAATCGATTCTCTGTTCTCCAGGACGAGTGTTCTTCAGTGGTCAGTGAGGTTAAAGGTACCACTGACTCCCCTGCTAATCAAGGTAAGAATATTCTGATTGTGGGAGACTCTCAGGTAAGATATATGGACCGTGCTTTTTGTAACAGAGACAGGAAGGTCAGACAGAGGGTGTGCCTCCCAGGAGCTGGTGTTGGTGACATAGTCAGCAGGTTGGATAATATTATGTCAGGTAATGGGAACAAGCCCATTATCTGTCTTAGTGCTGGTGGAAATGACATTGGGAAGGGCAGAAGACAGGAGCTACTAGATAAGTACAGGTCAGCCATAGAAGTCGTTAGGTCTAAGGGAGGTATCCCAATCATATGTAGCATTTTGCCTAGAAAGGGAGTGGGCAATGAATGGATGTCTAGGGCAATTGGTATAAATTGCTGGCTAGACAGGTACTGCAAGGAACTTGCAATTACATTCATTGATAACTGGGACAAATTCTATGGCAAACGTGATATGTATGCAAGGGATGGGGTTCATCTCTCTGGGGCTGGAGTGATTGCATTAGCCGATACGATTGAGGGGGTCATTGGAGACTTGTCTAGGACTTTAAACTGATAGATTATAGAGGTATGGGTGTTTGTGGGAAACAATCAGGCTGTAGTATTAGGCCTGGAAACAGCAGATATTACCAGGATACCTCAGGGATATGTTTAAAAAACAATATTCAAAATAAAGTTTGTAAATGCAAAGCAATTGATCAACAAACAAAGAGAGATAGTAGAGGGCAACGAGTGACTAGCTCCCTTAAGGTTTACTATACAAATAGTAGGAGTCTAAGAAATAAGATAGATGAGCTAAGATTACTTGCAAGTGCAGGTAATATAGATATTATTGCTATAACAGAGACCTGGTTCAACCTGAAAGATAGAGAAATGCCTTCCGAGTGCAACATTCAGGGTTACAAACTATTCCACACTGATAGGGTCAACAGGAAGGGTGGTGGAGTGGCGATGTATGTCAGAGATAATTTAAATTGTTGTGTTAGACAAGGTATAAGATTAGAAACAGCGGACACAGAATCTGTTTGGCTACAGTTTCTCGAGGGTCGTGAAAAATTAATTTTGGGTGTGATTTACAGACCCCCAAGTCTGGATAGGAGTGCAGTAAGCTGCTATGGGACGAAATTCATAAGGCGTCTAGATATGAAAATGTTGTGTTAATGGGAGATTTTAACTTTAGACAAATTGATTGGAACAATGAGACAGGTAATCTCGAGTCTAGTGACTTTCTTGATACGGTTCAGGATTGTTTTTTAAAACAGTTTGTGACAGAACCAACTAGAGGTAGCAACTTGCTTGATTTGGTTCTTGCTAACAAAGAATCACTAATTAATAATCTTGAGGTTAATGAAGAGCTTGGGGAAAGCGATCACAAATCACTTAGCTTTAATATATCATGGAATTACCCAGGTAACTGCAATCAAGTCTCTGTTCCAGACTTTCGTGTTGCCGACTTCATGGGGCTGAGAAATTACCTAGGTGGGCTAATTGGGATGACCTGACTATGGGTCAGGTAGGTGGTTTTGGTTGCCAATATGACGTTTTTCAGAGCGTAGTTCTAGCTGCCCAGACAACCTTTGTTCCAAGTAGGGAAATTAGATCTAACAAAAATGATCCTAAATGGATGAACAATAGATTAAAACATCTCATTGGTCAAAAGAGAGGCATATATAGGCGTATCAAAAGAGGAGATGGACAGATAAGAAATCAATATTTTCAATTAAAGAGAGAAATAAAAAAGGAATAAGAAAAGCAAAAGGGATTATGAGGCTAAGGTCGCAAGGATTCGAAGACTAACCCAAAAGGGTTCTTTCAGGTATACAGAAGTAAGATTAGGGACAAGATAGGCCCACTTAAGAGTAACTCAGGACAAATCACGGACAGTGATAAGGATATGTGTGAAATTTTCAATACTTACTTCCTCTCAGTTTTTACTCAGGAAGATACTAGCGGAATTCCAGAAATAATAAATTATGTAGAACTGGAAGATAATAGACTATGCTCGATTGGGGTAACTAGTGACATGGTCCTCAGACAAATAGAGAAATTAAAACCTAACAAATCCCCAGGCCCTGATGAACTGTTTGCAAGAGTTTTAAAGGAATGTAAAGAGGAACTTAGCAAACCTTTGGCAAATCTTTTCAATATATCACTACAAACTGGCATAGTGCCAGACAAGTGGAAAAGGGCAAATGTAATACCTATTTACAAGGCAGGTGACAGGTCCTTAGCTTCGAACTATAGACCAATAAGCCTTACCTCCATAGTTGGTAAATTTATGGAATCAATAATTGCCGAGGCAATTCGTAGCCATCTTGAAAAGCATAAATTGATTAATGAATCTCAACACGGTTTTACTAAGGGGCGTTCCTGTCTTACGAATTTACTAACTTTTTTCACTAAGGTGTTTGAGGAGGTAGATCATGGTAATGAATATGATATTGTGTATATGGACTTCAGTAAGGCTTTCGATAAAGTTCCACATCAGAGGCTACTGAGGAAACTTAAGGCACACGGAATAGCAGGAGAAATTTTTTCCTGGGTAGAGGCATGGTTGACAAATAGGCGGCAGAGAGTTTGCATAAATGGAGAGAAATCAGAATGGGGGCGCGTCTCAAGCGGTGTTCCACAGGGGTCAGTTTTGGGCCCCTGTTGTTTACAATTTACATAAACGACATAGATGAAGGAATAAATAGTAACATAAGTAAATTTGCTGATGACACCAAAATAGGCCGTCCAATTCATTCAAATGAGGACATTAGAGCACTCCAGGATGATTTGAATAGACTGATGCAGTGGTCGGAGAAGTGGCAGATGCAGTTTAATGTAAACAAATGCAAAGTTCTAAATGTTGGGCAGGACAATAACCATGCCACATATAAGCTGAATAATGTAGATCTTATTACTTGTGATTGCGAGAAGGATTTAGGAGTTCTGGTTAGTAGTAATCTGAAGCCAAGACAACAGTGCATAAGTGTTCGCAATAAAGCTAACAGAATCCTTGGCTTCATATCAAGAAGTATAAATAATAGAAGTCCTCAGGTTGTTCTACAACTCTATATATCTTTGGTTAGGCCTCATTTAGATTATGCTGCACAGTTCTGGTCACCGTATTACAGAATGGATATAAATGCACTGGAAAACGTACAAAGGAGGATGACAAAGTTGATCCCATGTATCAGAAATCTTCCCTATGAGGATAGACTGAGGGCCCTGAATCTGCACTCTCTAGAAAGGCGTAGAATTAGGGGGGATATGATTGAGGTGTATAAATGGAAAACAGGAATAAACAAAGGGGATGTAAATAGCGTGCTGAAAATATCCAACCAAGACAGGACTCGCAGCAATGGTTTCAAGTTGGAAAAGTTCAGATTCAGGAAGGATATAGGAAAGCACTGGTTTGGTAATAGAGTTGTGGATGAGTGGAACAAACTCCGAGTACCGTCATAGAAGCTAAGACGTTGTGTAGTTTTAAAAATAGGTTAGATAAATACATGGGGGTGTGGATGGGTGTGAATTTGGACCTGACTAGCTTGTATTACCAGGTCAGTAGCTGTACTAATTCCTTAAAGGAAGTGACCTGACCAGGTGGTCGGCTGACCAGGTGGTCAACTAGACAATTATTGAGTGGGTGCTGTTGGGGGGAGTTGGTCTTGCTAGCTTGTCTAGGTCGAAATGTCTTAAGGAATGTAACCTCCTTACTGGGTAGCTGACCTAGCTTGGCGGGCAGTTTGCCTGCCTTGGCATGGCCTCTGTTCCTCTATGTTCCTAGTAGCTGTACAATTCCTTAATGGAAGTGACTGACCAGGTGGTCAACAGTGACCAGGTGGTCAACAGTAAATTATATGAGTGGGTAGACCTAGTTCGTGAGCTTGGTCTTGACAGTAAGCACGTGCTACAGTCAGATAAAGTGTTCCACTTAAGAATGTAACCGTGACCTAGCTGGGGAACATTGTAGACCGTTAGATTTGACACGTGCATGCAGTAGGCCTGCTACAGTGACCTCTCAACAGTAAGACAAGTGCAACAGTAAGACACAAGTGCAACAGTAAGACACAAGTGCAACAGTAAGACACAAGTGCAACAGTAAGACACAAGTGTAACAGTAAGACACAAGTGTAACAGTAAGACACAAGTGCAACAGTAAGACACAAGTGTAACAGTAAGACACAAGTGCAACAGTAAGACACAAGTGCAACAGTAAGACACAAGTGTAACAGTAAGACACAAGTGTAACAGTAAGACACAAGTGCAACAGTAAGACACAAGTGCAACAGTAAGACACAAGTGCAACAGTAAGACAAAAGTGCAACAGTAAGACACAAGAGCAACAGTAAGACACAAGTGCAACAGTAAGACACAAGTTCAACAGTAAGACACAAGTGCAACAGTAAGACACAAGTGCAACAGTAAGACACAAGTTCAACAGTAAGACACAAGTGCAATAGTAAGACACAAGTGCAACAGTAAGACACAAGTGCAACAATAAGACACAAGTGCAACAGTAAGACACAAGTTCAACAGTAAGACACAAGTGCAACAGTAAGACACAAGTGCAACAGTAAGACACAAGTGCAACAGTAAGACACAAGTGTAACAGTAAGACACAAGTGCAACAGTAAGACACAAGTTCAACAGTAAGACACAAGTTCAACAGTAAGACACAAGTTCAACAGTAAGACACAAGTGCAACAGTAAGACACAAGTGCAACAGTAAGACACAAGTTCAACAGTAAGACACAAGTTCAACAGTAAGACACAAGTGCAACAGTAAGACACAAGTGCAACAGTAAGACACAAGTGCAACAGTAAGACACAAGTGCAACAGTAAGACACAAGTGTAACAGTATGACACAAGTGCAAAAAGTTAATTATCTTCATTCCAAAACGTTGTCGTCTGCACAGTAGGCTTCTTCAGTCGGTACAGAAGAGGCAGCAGCAGCAGCAGTAGAGATGTAAAGACGATGTAATCAGTCCATCAACCTTGAAGACGTAGTTTTGAGGTGGTCAGTCCCTCAGGTATACTCTCTAGGTGTATGCATTCAGGAATACACTATTTTTGTGTATATACCTTGATATAAGCATGTCTCCCATCCACATGTGTGTATTTCCCATTTAACTGCAGTTCTCAAGCTTGCTTCACACTCTAGCTGTGTATATAGGCTCTACATATTATTTTGGCATTATAATTATACCAACAGCATTAATTTCAACATCAAAATTTGCATTACATAATAAGTGATGTACCTTACCTGAGTTTGCTGAGAGGCGAAGGCTGATAAGCACACTCTTGATCTATGATCGACACCTCAACAAAGTTTCTAACGCAATATATTTCTCACTTTGAGTTAGAAATGTTTGCTGGAGCGTAGTGAACATTAGTGTGGTCGTAGTGGTTGAGGCGTGAGTGTCTTACCACTGTGTTATCAACACAGTACCAAGCCCACTCATCCGGTACGTACAGTTGCCCGAGAAACAATTGTTACATCCATGTTTGGACATTTTTGTCAATTTTATCATGTGTCTGCTGCTGCTTAATCTATTACTGGATTTTTTTTATCAGACTAGTCTATATGTTATGGATGGTTGGTCAGTTAATTGGGTTGAAAGCCTATTGAGTGCACCAAGTGTCATTATGGTTACATGTATCCGCTCCGGAAAAACTTTGATTACTCATATAGGGATTGCAGTAAAGCCCGAGTGTACATGTACAGAGTTAAACACCCTCCAAGTGTACATGCACAGAGTTAAACACCCTCCAAGTGTACATGTACAGAGTTAAACACCCTCCAAGTGTACATGCACAGAGTTAAATACCCTCCAAGTGTACATGTACAGAGTTAAACACCCTCCAAGTGTACATGCACAGAATTAAACACCCTCCAAGTGTACATGCACAGAGTTAAACACCCTCCAAGTGTACATGTACAGAGTTAAACACCCTCCAAGTGTACATGTACAGAGTTAAACACCCTCCAAGTGTACATGTACAGAGTTAAACACCCTCCAAGTGTACATACACTTCAAGAGAAGTATATCTATCAGAGTAAGTACAGAGTGATGGGTTACACAGAGTGTAAATCTTATTTAATTTCAGAACTGAAGCCTCAGTGATCACCAGAATGATTTATTTTGTTGGCTGGTTGGTTAATGGGATTTAAAGTCTATTGACTATAATGCCATTAAGGCTGCACGGAACTTTTTTCACTTTAATTCGTAAGATAGAGTTTAAAGTAAATTCTCTGCCAATATTGACTGACATACATCTCTCTTTGTTTACACCTGCGTCATTTATGATGAGCGTAGATGTTTGATTTAATTTAGAACGGAAGACTAAATGATAATCACAATACACAAATAACCTTCACACAGGAGAGAGGAGCTTACCACGACGTTTCGGTCCGACTTGGACCATTTACAAAGTCACACTGACAGAACGGAGAGAAGGAGGGAGTATACATAGGCCAGCAGACAGGGACGGGACAAGAGAGGTGGTAGGAAAGGAAGAAAAGTAGTGGTAGAGGTAGAAGTAGTAGTAGTGGAGGCAGTACTCAAAGACACTAAGAAGAGAGAGCACTGCAGGAGAGAGAGAGCTAGGAGCTGGCCACAAAGAGGAGCACTGGCAAGAGAGCTAGGGGCTAGCACAAAGAGGAGCAAGCTGGCAGAGGAGAGGACTAGGGGCTCACAAAGAGGAGCACTGCAAGGAGCTAGGGGCTCACAAAGAGGGAGCAAGGCTGCAGGGGAGCTAGGGGCTCAGACAGAGGAGTAGGGCTCAAAGAGCACTGCAAGGGGGGAGCACTGCAAGGAGCTGGCTCACAAAGAGGAGCACTGCAAGGGAGCTAGGGGCTCACAAAGAGGAGCACTGCAAGGAGCTAGGGGCTCACAAAGAGGAGCACTGCAGGAGCTAGGGGCTCACAAAGAGGAGCACTGCAAGGGAGCTAGGGCTCACAAAGAGGAGCACTGCAAGGGAGCTAGGGCTCACAAAGAGGAGCACTGCTAGGGAGCTAGTGGCCCACAAAGGGTAGGAACAAGAACACAGAGGAAGGGAATAATAGTAATGGACCAAAAACCCAAGGCAGAAGAAAGAAAATCCAAAGGAGAAAGAGGAAAGGGGAAGAGCAAGAAGGGAAAAAAAGCATCAGGTTAAGTCACGGGTGTTCTGAAGTTTGGAGCATTTTACAATGTAATGGGAAAGGAAGGCATCTACACAGACAAAGCCACGACTAAGATTCATACAAGGAAAGTTGTGTATAAGGGAGGATTCAACCAGACGGCGACCAGTCAATAGGATGACTGTGATCTCTGACATGACAGAAAAGAGCATTATTGGCGTCGACAAGTCTAACACTACTTTTGTGCTCCCTAAGTCTGTCAGAAAGAGAACAGCCAGTTTCTCCAAAGTACTGAAGAGGACAGGAGGAGCAAGAAATAGAATAGATACCAGGAGAATCTATAGAGGGAGGAGAGGTATGAACTAGACTGGTGCGACGAGTGTTAGTCTGGCGAAAAGTAAGTTTGATGTCTAAGGAATGGAAAGAGTTGTTTCTACAGACTGAGACGAATCGTTTCCTCTGTTCCTGTTGGCAATGCCAGAAACTGTGCAGGAATCAGCAGAGTACAGTTCTTTTGAGCTGATTTTTGGGCATAATGTGAGAAGTCTACTATACGTGTTCAAGGAAGGATGGTTGGTGAAAGACGCCTACAAGACGCCCTATAATCCCACATCAAGACTGCAGGTAGATAAGATAAGATAAGATAAGATTTCTTCGGATTTTTAACCCCGGAAGGTTAGCCACCCAGGATAACCCAAGAAAGTCAGTGCGTCATCGAGGATTGTCTGTCTTATTTCCATTGGGGTCCTTAATCTTGTCCCCCAGGATGCGACCCACACCAGTCGACTAACAACCCAGGTACCTATTTTCTGCTAGGTGAACATGACAACAGGTGTACGGAAACACGTCGAAATGTTTCCACCCGCCGGGAATCGAACCCGGGCCCTCCATGTGTGAAGCGAGAGCTCTAGCCACCAGACCACCGGGCCACCGGTGGCACGTCAGCTCAAAACAACACGAAACAGAGGTATGACAAAACTTCTAATTTTGCTTCTTTAACTCAGGAGATAATGTGTTGGTGCAGGAACCTGTGCCTGGTCACACCTTAAAGTCCAGCTTTATTGGACCGATGCAAATTGTAAAAAAAAAAAAAAAAAAAAAAATTATATAAATTACGTGGTAGCTGTAGATAAACCCAACTTGGGTGAGGTCTACCACTTAATGAGATTAAACTATTCTTGGAATCACCTAAGGTCCCAGTAATGACTTTGTCCTCTGTCCCTGACCCTGTTGACGACCCTGATTCCCTGTACACAATTCCGCGGGTTCAAATAAGGCTTCCTAACTCAGCCATCCTCCAGGATCCTCGCCCTATACTGTCGGGACTTACAGAAGACCAAGTAGTAGCACTCACTACCCGTTTACAATCTTGTCCTGACATATTTTCAGATGTTCCGGAAATGTGCAACCTGAGTTATCATGATGTGGACATAGGAACTGCTAAACTTATTAAGCTTTCTCCCTACAGAGCTAATCCTGAAAAACAGAAGCTACTTTAGCAGGAAGTAGCATTTATGCTAGACCATCCATGGATTCGTGGAGGAATCGTCCAGCCTGTGGGCTTCACCATGCAACCTTCTTAGACAGCCTGATGGAGGATTCTGGATGTGTACTGACTACTGCAAGGTGAATGAGGTCACAGTATCGGATACCTTCCCTCTTCCATGTATGGACGATATAGTGGACTTTGTGGGTGAGGCCCCTTTCGTTTCTAAACCAGATCTCCTTAAAGGATACTACCAGGTACCTTTAATGGATAAAGCGAAGGAGATTTCTGCCTTTGTAATTCCAGGTCACTATCAATATACTGTGACCCCAAATGGAATGAAAATCTCGCCTGCCTCATTTCAAAAATTGATCCATCAGGCTATCAAAGGACTTAAAGGCATGGTATCTTACCTGGATGATATAGTGGTAGTTTCTGATATGTGGGATCAACATGTGTTTCGTCTTGAATACCTCTTTGAGAGGGTCAAGACACTTAAACTAACTATAAATGTTAGCAAGTCATATTTTCGGCCAATCTACTATAACTTTCTTAGGTCATGAAGTGAGTAGTGGCACCTAAATTTGCCAAAGTTTTGGCCATTCAAAATGATCCCGTTCCTCAGGATAAGAATTCTGCAAAGATTTTTGGAAATGATAGTTTTGATGAAGTTTGTAATCATTTGAGAGTCTTGTTGCCATACCTTGTTAATATACTGACTTGTTGAAATTTTGACTTCAAAGACTTGGTGATTCTGCCATATTTTGATCCCAGATTATTGAAAGTCATTTATCTTACATATTGATGTATGTGAATGTGGAGTGGAGGAAGTGTTACTTCAAGCATCTGGTGAGGAATGTGTGTAGCCCGTGGTATATTGTTCAGCCAAATACTAGGTCCATCAGCGGACTTGCTTCACTTCTGGAAGGGAAGGCCTGGCCCTCATATATGTGCTGGAACTTTTCGACATGTTCTTGTCCATCATATGTGGTCACCGTCTTCAGTGACCACGATCCTCTGACCTACGTCAGCTCCATGAGGAACATGAAAACTCGTCTCATGCGCTGGCCATTGCGTCTACAGCCCTGCAATTTGTGTACACGACATATTGCCGGTAAAGATAATATTCTCGCAGACAACCTGTCCCGAACTGGAATTGTTAGGATGTATTTTTGTGTATTAGAGAAAAATGGGTAGTAAGCTCTTTTTAAATCCTTATGACCATAAAATAAAATACGAGTAAATCTGGCCTTAAGTTTTTTCTTTTTTATTGAGGGGGACACTTTGCTCCCGCTTACAAGTGTCTTGAACCTACACTAACCCTACTGTCTGTTGTCTTACTCTAAGGTTATACCTGACTTGTAAGTCGCCTTGGGTTGAGCGCTACTCACCGAGTACGATGGTTGAGAGGAAAGGCAGTTCCATTAGTTATTCGTGCCATGGTGGCACACTACCCATGGAGGGATTCCTAGTCCTGGTTATTACAGCCCTTTTGGGGTGGGGGTGTGGCATGCTAGGAGTACGTTACATTTTATTCAGAATATGTCACACAAGCATCTAGGCTGCCCTCACCACTAACAAACCAAATGCTAAGGGTATGAGTGGTGCCCCCTCGTTATGCTAGCACCTTGGTTCAATCAGTCAATCACAAAAAAGCCCACTAAAGTTGTGAAACGATTTTAGATACTCGTGAATCAACTTTGTCAGACTTAACCACCAAGTCTGGTCAAGGACGGTTCTGTGTCTCTTGCTTCCAATTTGCCTTCCTGTACATATCCTCAGTAAATATTGTACATATTATTTGTACATATTACTGTACATAATATTTACTCTGCTACTTTTTGCCTGTTCCTCGTTTCAACCTTGGTTATCGTGCTACAACCAGGTGTGCAGGCCACTAGACTACACCTGTGTTCGTAATATATATATATATATATATATATATATATATATATATATATATATATATATATATATATATATATATATATATATATATATATTATAATAAAAGCTTTTCATTTTGCATTTAGCAATTTATTCAGGAGAAGGGGTTATTAGCCCTTGCTCATGGCATTTTAGTCGCTTCTTATGCCACGCATGACTTATGGAGGAAGAATTCTGTACCACTTCCCCATGGAGATAACAGGAAATAAAGAACAAGAACTATTAAGAAAACAGATGAAAACTCAGATGGGTGTGTATACATATACATGTATTTGCATGTGTTTTGTGACCTAGTTGTAAGTAGAAGTAGCAAGATACACCTGGTATCTCACGTGTTTATGAAAAGGATAAAAGACTCCAGCAATCCTACCATCATGTAAAACAATTACAGGTTTCCGTTTCACACTCACTTGGCAGCAAAACAACCACATAAAGACGACGTTGTTTGCATATATATATATATATATATGCAAACAACCACATATAAGACGAGGTTGTTAATGTGTTTGGTGCGCCAGGGTGCAGTTGTCATGTGTTTGGTGCGCCAGCTAGTTGGTAGTTGTATGTAGTTTAGGTTATAATAACGTACTTTATTATTCCCTAAATACTAATCATGTTCGAAATTCCATAATACTTATCATATTACTATATCTTATTCACAACACATTACATTTGTATTTGTTATGCACAATTATTGATAAAAGGACAATGTATAATATTTCTAATAAGTAAGTTTTTTCTTTATTTGCTTTACTAATTGTGTATTTTTTTAATCAGTGATAACATGTATATGTAGTGATTAATTAATTATTTTTTATTCTTATTTTTGTTATTAATAAAACTGTATTCATATTTATATTATTATTATTATTAGTAGTAATAGTTGCAGCAGTAGTAGTAGTAGTAGTAGTAGTAATAGTTGCAGCAGTAGTAGTAGTAATAGTTGCAGCAGTAGTAGTAGTAATAGTTGCAGCAGTAGTAGTAGTAGTAATAGTTGCAGCAGTAGTAGTAGTAGTAGTAGTAATAGTTGCAGCAGTAGTAGTAGTAATAGTTGCAGTAGTAGTAGTAGTAATAGTTGCAGCAGTAGTAGTAGCAGTAATAGTTGCAGCAGTAGTAGTAGTAGTAATAGTTGCAGCAGTAGTAGTAGTAATAGTTGCAGCAGTAGTAGTAGTAGTAATAGTTGCAGTAGTAGTAGTAGTAGTAGTAATAGTTGCAGCAGTAGTAGTAGTAATAGTTGCAGCAGTAGTAGTAGTAGTAATAGTTGCAGCAGTAGTAGTAGTAGTAGTAATAGTAGCAGCAGTAGTAGTAGTAGTAATAGTTGCAGCAGTAGTAGTAGTAGTAGTAATAGTTGCAGCAGTAGTAGTAGTAATAGTTGCAGCAGTAGTAGTAGTGTAATAGTTGCGGCAGTAGTAGTAGTAATAGTTGCGGCAGTAGTAGTAGTATTAATAGTTGCGGCAGTAGTAGTAGTAATAGTTGCGGCAGTAGTGGGTAGTAGTAATAGTAGCGCAGTAGTAGTAGTGGTAATAGTTGCAGCAGTAGGTATTAAGTGTAGTAATAGTTGCGGCGGTAGTAGTAGTAGTAATAGTTGCGCAGTAGTAGTAATAGTAATAGTTGCGGCAGTACAAAGTAGTAGTAGTAATAGTTGCAGCAGTGCTAGTAGTGGTAGTAATAGTTGCGGCAGCAGTAGTAGTAGTAATAGTTGCGGCAGCAGTAGTAGTAGTAATAGTTGCAGCAGTAGTAATAGTAGTAATAGTTGAAGCAGTAGTAGTAGTAGTAATAGTTGCGCAGTACTAGTAGTAGTAGTAATAGTTGCAGCAGTACTAGTAGTAGTAGTAATGGTTGCAGCAGTGCTAGTAGTAGTAATAGTTGCAGCAGTACTAGTAGTAGTAGTAATAGTTGCAGTAGTGTAATAGCTGCAGCAGTAATAGTAGTAGTAGTAATAGTTGCAGCAGTAGTAGTAGTAGTAATAGTTGCAGCAGTACTAGTAGTAGTAGTAATGCTATTACTACTACTACTGCTGCAGCTATTACTGTGCAGCTATACTGCTACTACTACTGCTGCAAGCTATTGCCTACTATCTGCTGCAACTTTACTTCTGCGGCTATTACTACTGCGCATATTACTGCACTGCTGCAGCTATTGCACTACTACTGCAAGCGCTATTACTGCTACTCTATGCTGCAGCTATATCTACTGCTCTATGCACTACTGACTGCAGCAGTAGTAGTAGTAGTAAAGTTGCAGTAGTAGTAGTGAGTAATAGTTGCAGCAGTAGTAGTATAATAGTTGCAGCAGTAGTAGTAGTAGTAATAGTTGCAGTAGTAGTAGTAGTAGTAATAGTTGCAGCAGTAGTAGTAGTAGTAATAGTTGCAGCAATAGTAGTAGTAATAATAGTTGCAGTAGTAGTAATAGTTGCAGCAGTAATAGTAGTAGTAGTAATAGTTGCAGCAGTAGTAGTAGTAGTAATAGTTGCAGCAGTACTAGTAGTAGTAGTAATAGTTGCAGCAGTAGTAGTAGTAGTAATAGTTGCAGCAGCAGTAGTAGTAGTAATAGTTGCAGCAGTAGTAGTAGTAGTAATAGTTGCAGCAGTAGTAGTAGTAGTAATAGTTGCAGCAGTAGTAGTAGTAGTAATAGTTGCAGCAGTAGTAGTAGTAATAGTTGCAGCAGTAGTAGTAGTAGTAATAGTTGCAGCAGTAGTAGTAGTAATAATAGCAGCAGCAGTAGTAGTAGTAATAGTTGCAGCAGTACTAGTAGTAGTAATAGTTGCAGCAGTACTAGTAGTAGTAATAGTTGCAGCAGTACTAGTAGTAGTAATAGTTGCAGCAGTACTAGTAGTAGTAATAGTTGCAGCAGTAGTAGTAGTAATAGTTGCAGCAGTAGTAGTAGTAGTAATAGTAGCAGCAGTAGTAGTAGTAGTAATAGTTGCAGTAGTAGTAGTAGTAGTAATAGTTGCAGCAGTACTAGTAGTAGTAGTAATAGTTGCAGCAGTACTAGTAGTAGTAGTAATAGTTGCAGCAGTAGTAGTAGTAGTAATAGTTGCAGCAGTACTAGTAGTAGTAGTAATAGTTGCAGCAGTAGTAGTAGTAGTAATAGTTGCAGCAGTACTAGTAGTAGTAGTAATAGTTGCAGCAGTAGTAGTAGTAGTAGTAATAGTAGCAGCAGTAGTAGTAGTAGTAATAGTTGCAGCAGTAGTAGTAGTAGTAATAGTTGCAGGTAGTAGTAGTAGTAGTAATAGTTGCAGCAGTAGTAGTAGTAGTAATAGTTGCAGCAGTAGTAGTAGTAGTAATAGTTGCAGCAGTACTAGTAGTAGTAGTAATAGTTGCAGCAGTACTAGTAGTAGTAGTAATAGTAGCAGCAGTAGTAGTAGCAGTAATAGTTGCAGCAGTAGTAGTAGTAGTAATAGTTGCAGCAGTACTAGTAGTATTAGTAATAGTTGCAGCAGTACTAGTAGTAGTAGTAATAGTTGCAGCAGTACTAGTAGTAGTAGTAATAGTTGCAGCAGTACTAGTAGTAGTAATAGTTGCAGCAGTACTAGTAGTAGTAGTAATAGTTGCAGTAGTACTAGTAGTAGTAGTAATAGTTGCAGCAGTACTAGTAGTAGTAGTAATAGTTGCAGCAGTACTAGTAGTAGTAGTAATAGTAGCAGCAGTAGTAGTAGTAATAATAGTTGCAGCAGTAGTAGTAGTAGTAATAGTTGCAGCAGTACTAGTAGTAGTAGTAATAGTTGCAGCAGTAGTAGTAATAGTTGCAGCAGTAGTAGTAGTAGTAATAGTTGCAGCAGTACTAGTAGTAGTAGTAATAGTTGCAGTAGTAGTAGTAGTAGTAATAGTTGCAGCAGTAGTAGTAGTAGTAATAGTTGCAGCAGTAGTAGTAGTAGTAATAGTTGCAGCAGTACTAGTAGTAGTAGTAATAGTTGCAGCAGCAGTAGTAGTAGTAATAGTTGCAGTCTTAGTAGTAGTAGTAGTAATAGTTGAAGCAGCAGTAGTAGTAATAGTAGCAGTAGTAGTAGTAATAGTTGCAGCAGCAGTAGTAGTAATAGTAGCAGTAGTAGTAGTAGTAATAGAAGCAGTCTTAGTAGTAGTAATAGTAGCAGTAGTAATAGTAGCAGTAGTAATAGTAGCAGTAGTAATGGTAGTAGTAGTAGTAGTAATAGTAGTAGTAGCAGTACTAGTAGCAATAATAGTAGTAGTACTAGTAGCAATAGTAGCAGTAATAATAGTAGTAATAATAGTAGCAGTAGTAGTAATAATAGCTGTAGTAGTAGTAGTAATAATAGTAGCAGTAGTAGTAATAGTAGCAATAGTAGTAGTAATAGTAGCAGTAGTAGTAATAATAGTAGCAGTACTAGTAATAGCAGTAGTAGTAGCAGTAGTAATAATATTAGAAGTAGCGTAGTAGTACTAGTAGCAATAGTAGCAGTAGTAGTACTAGTAGAAGTAGCAGTAGTAGTACTAGTAGCAATAGTAGCAGTAGTAGTAATAGTAGAAGTAGCAGTAGTAGTAGTAATAGTAGCAGTAGTAGTAGTAGTAATAGTAACAGTAGTAGTAATGGTAATAATAGTAATTATAATAGTGCAGTAGCAGTAGTAGTAATAATAGTAGTAATTGTAGCAGTAGTAGTAATAGTAATACTAGCAGTAGTAGTAGTATGTAGTAGTAATAGCAGTACCAATAATAGAAGCAGTAGTAGTAGTAGTATAGTAGTAATAGTAGCAGTAGTAGTAGTAGTAATAGTAGCAGTAGAGTAGTAGTAGTAGTAATAGTAGCAGTAGTAGTAGTAATAGTAGCAGTAGCAGTAATAATAGTAGCAGTAGTAGTAATAATAGTAGCAGTAGTAGTAGTAATAGTAGCAGTAGTAGTAATTAATCAAGCAAGAAGCTTCACCTCATAAGATCTAGTAGTACTACAACACTCCATACATTACTCACCAACAATACAACAATACACCATACATTACTCACTCAACAATACAACAATACACCATACATTACTCACTCAACAATACAACAACACTCCATACATTACTAACCAACAATACAACAACACTCCATACATTACTCACCAACAATCAACAACATCCATACATTACTCACAACAATACAACAACACTCATACTACTCACCAACAATACAACAACACTCCATACATTACTCACCAACAATACAACAACACTCCATACATTACTCACCAACAATACAACAACACTCCATACATTACTCACCAACAATACAACAACACTCCATACATTACTCACCAACAATACAACAACCTCCATGCATTACTCACAACAATCACATACATTACTCACCAACAATACAACAATACTCCATACATTACTCACCAACAATACAACAACACTCCATACATTACTCACCAACAATACAACAACACTCCATACATTACTCACCAACAATACAACAATACACCATACATTACTCACCAACAATACAACAACACTCCATACATTACTCACCAACAATACAGCAACACGACATACATTACTCACCAACAATACAACAACACGCTACATTACTCACCAACAATACAACAACACTACATTACTCACCAACAATACAACAATACACCATACATTACTCACCAACAATACAACAACCCATACATTACTCACCAACAATACAACAATACGACATACATTACTCACCAACAATACAACAATACACCATACATTACTCACCAACAATACAACAATACACCATACATTACTCACTCAACAATACAACAATACACCATACATTACTCACTCAACAATACAACAATACACCATACATTACTCACTCAACAATACAACAATACACCATACATTACTCACTCCACAATACAACAATACACCATACATTACTCACTCAACAATACAACAATACACCATACATTACTCACTAACAATACAACAATACACCATACATTACTCACCAACAATACAACAATACACCATACATTACTCACTCAACAATACAACAATACACCATACATTACTCACCAACAATACAACAATACACCATACATTACTCACCAACAATACAACAATACACCATACATTACTCACCAACAATACAACAACACCATACATTACTCACTCAACAATACAACAACACATACATTACTCACCAACAATACAACAACACCATACATTACTCACTCAACAATACAACAACACCCATACATTACTCACCAACAATACAACAACACTCCATACATTACTCACCAACAATACAACAACACTCCATACATTACTCACCAACAATACAACAACCCATACATTACTCACTCAACAATACACATCCATACATTACTCACCAACAATACAACAAACTCCATACATTACTCACCAACAATACAACAACTCCATACATTACTCACCAACAATACAACAACACCATACATTACTCACCAACAATACACATACATTACTACACAATACATCACATTACTCACCAACAATACAAGCAACACTCCATACATTACTCACCAACAATACAGCAACACCATACATTACTCACCAACAATCAACAATACACATACATTACTCACCAACAATACAACAACACCATACATTACTCACCAACAATACAACAACTACACCATACATTACACAACAATACAACAAACACATACATTACTCACCAACAATACAACCAACACACATACATTACTCACCAACAATACAACAATACACCATACATTACTCACTCAACAATACAACAATACACCATACATTACTCACCAACAATACAACAATACACCATACATTACTCACTCAACAATACAACAATACACTATACATTACTCACTCAACAATACAACAATACACCATACATTACTCACTCAACAATACAACAACACACCATACATTACTCACCAACAATACAACAATACACATACATTACTCACCAACAATACAACAACATACCATACATTACTCAAACAATACAACAACACATACATTACTCACCAACAATACACCATACATTACTCACCAACAATACAACAATACACCATACATTACTCACTCAACAATACAACAATACACCATACATTACTCACTCCACAATACAACAACACGACATCAATTACTCACCAACAATACAACAACACTCCATACATTACTCACCAACAATACAACAACACGACATACATTACTCACCAACAATACAACAACACGACATACATTACTCACCAACAATACAACAACACGACATACATTACTCACCAACAATACAACAACACGACATACATTACTCACCAACAATACACCATACATTACTCACCAACAATACACCATACATTACTCACCAACAATACAACAATACACCATACATTACTCACTCAACAATACAATAATACACCATACATTACACACTCAACAATACAACAATACACCATACATTACTCACTCAACAATACAACAATACACCATACATTACTCACTCAACAATACAACAATACACCATACATTACTCACTCAACAATACAACAATACACCATACATTACTCACTCCACAATACAACAATACACAATACATTACTCACCAACAATACAACAATACACCATACATTACTCACTCCACAATACAACAATACACCATACATTACTCACCAACAATACAACAATACACCATACATTACTCACTCCACAATACAACAATACACCATACATTACTCACCAACAATACAACAATACACCATACATTACTCACCAACAATACAGCAACACGACATACATTACTCACCAACAATACAACAACACGACATACATTACTCACCAACAATACAACAACACGACATACATTACTCACCAACAATACAACAACACGACATACATTACTCACCAACAATACACCATACATTACTCACCAACAATACAACAATACACCATACATTACTCACTCAACAATACAATAATACACCATACATTACACTCAACAATACAACAATACACCATACATTACTCACTCCACAATACAACAATACACCATACATTACTCACTCCACAATACAACAATACACCATACATTACTCACTCCACAATACAACAATACACCATACATTACTCACCAACAATACAACAATAAACCATACATTACTCACCAACAATACAACAATACACCATACATTACTCACCAACAATACAACAATACACCATACATTACTCACCAACAATACAACAATACACCATACATTACTCACCAACAATACAACAATACACCATACATTACTCACCAACAATACATTGCTCGCAGCTAAATAATCCTACAACTAGATTTTTCAAGATTTTTGTAACCAAACTTATTCTAGATAATAATACATCTAAATTTATATTAAAAAGATCAACTTATACAGTACGTATCACTGAAGAGCTGGCAGATATGTGACATATGCCTATTTTACACAATTAAAAAAAATGCAGAATTCTTATTGATCAATGGATTAAAGTGCTTAGCTTGATATAAAGCAACTTATATAAAACATTACATAAATGTACACATAAACGTACATGTAGCAGTAATAGTAGTAGTAATAGTGGTGGTACTAGTAGTGCTAATAAGTAGTAGTAGTAGTAGTAGTGGTAATGGAGGTAGTAATAGTGGTGGTAGTAGTAGTGGTAATAGAGGCAGTATTAGTGGTAATAGAGGTAGTAGTAGTGGTAATAGAGGTAGTAGTAGTGGTAATAGAGGTAGTAGTAGTGGTAATAGAGGTAGTAGTAGTGGTAATAGAGGTAGTAGTAGTGGTAATAATGTAGTAGTGGAGCATAATAGAGGTAGTAATGTGGTGGTATAGTAATGTATAAGTTGTATAGTAGTAGTAGTAATGAGGCAGTAATAGTGGTGTAGTAGTAGTGGTAGCGTAATGAGTAGTAGATAGTGGTAGCAGTACATAAATGTAATAAGTGTGATAGTTATTGTAATGGAGGAAGTAATATTAGTGGTAGTGGTAATGGACAAAGTAATAGTGGTAGTAGTAGTGGTAATAATAGTAGTAGCAGTAGTAGTGGTAATAATAGTAGTAGTAGTAGTGGTAATGGTAATAACAGTAGTAGTGGTAATAACATTAGTAGTGGTAATAAGAGTAGTAGTGGTAATAACATGTAGTGGTAATAACAGTAGTAGTGGTAATAACAGTAGTAGTGGTAATAAGAGTAGTGGTAATAGGTAATGTAATACAGTAGTGGTAATAACAGTAGTAGTGGTAATAACAGTAGTAGTGGTAATAACAGTAGTAGTGGTAATAACAGTGTAGTGGTAATAACAGTAGTAGTGGTAATAACAGTAGTGGTAATAGCAGTAGTAGTGGTAATAACAGTAGTAGTGGTAATAACAGTAGTGGTAATAACAGTAGTGGTAATAACAGTAGTGGTAATAACAGTAGTAGGTAATAACAGTAGTGGTAATAACAGTAGTAGTAATAACAGTAGTGGAAATAACAGTAGTAGTTCTAATAACAGTAGTGGTAATAACAGTAGTGGTAATAACAGTAGTGGTAGTAGTAAATTTATTGTTGTTGCTTTTATTATTAATAATAATACTTTAATAATTGTTATCTCTTATTAACTGAGTGTGATCTTGATTTTTATCTTTGTTCTACCTTGATTTTTATCTTTCTACCGTGATTTTTATCTTTGTTCTAGTTGGTTACCTTGATTTTTATCTTTGTTCTAGTTGGTTACCTTGATTACCTTGATTTTATCTTTGTTCTACCTTGATTACCTTGATTTTTATCTTTGTTCTACCTTGATTTTTATCTTTGTTCTACCTTGATTACCGTGATTTTTATCTTTGTTCTACCTTGATTTTTATCTTTGTTCTACCTTGATTACCTCGATTTTTATCTTTGTTCTACCTTGATTACCTTGATTTTTATCTTTGTTCTACCTTGATTACCTTGATTTTTATCTTTGTTCTACCTTGATTACCTTGATTTTTATCTTTATTCTACCTTGATTACCTTGATTTTTATCTTTGTTCTACCTTGATTACCTTGATTTTTATCTTTGTTCTACTTTGATTACCTTGATTTTTATCTTTGTTCTACCTTGATTTTTATCTTTGTTCTACCTTGATTTTTATCTTTGTTCTACCTTGATTACCTTGATTTTTATCTTTGTTCTACCTTGATTACCTTGATTTTTATCTTTGTTCTACCTTGATTACCTTCACATTGCGAGACAAAATATTGTTTCTCCAACAAGTCTGCAGGAAAGATACCCAACTTCCCTTTACCTGGGAAGGACTCCCCACCTCCTGCCTCTCACTCATCACTCCACTTCATCCTGGGAAGGACTCCCCACCTCCTGCCTCTCCTCATCCTCCACTTCATCCGGGAAGGACTCCCCACCTCCTGCCTCTCACTCATCACTCCACTTCATCCTGGGAAGGACTCCCCCACCTCCTGCCTCTCACTCATCACTCCACTTCATCCTGGGAAGGACTCCCCCACCTCCTGCCTCTCACTCATCACTCCACTTCATCCTGGGAAGGACTCTCCCACCTCCTGCCTCTCACTCATCACTCCACTTCATCCTGGGAAGGACTCCCCACCTCCTGCCTCTCAATCATCACTCCACTTCATCGTAGTATTTCTCACACTCCTTGGATGACCCGGGAGCTGGAGTGAGGCTCACAGGTGGGTGCTGGAGTGGCGGCAGAACTCGAACTTGCAGATTCTTTGTGTGTTTAATAAGGTTGTCTGTCGGTTGGTGGTTGATGTTAGTGTGTGGTTGTGGACTCGGAGGGGCGGATATTGGGCTGCAGTTCATGTAGTATGTATGTGGTACTGGCAGGGAGATTTCCTTATAATAGTTCTTGCACTGAACTTCAGACGTGTGGTCGTATGAGTGTGGACTTCCAGCTACTTTAGGAATCTGAAGTTTCGATGCAATATTTCCTCATGATTAAAGGCACCATCTGAGGGACTTGTGTGTATATTGTAGCAGAGTTTGTGCGTCCTGGGTGGTGTATTTGAAGATAACTTTTGTGAGTGTTCCTTTGAGTTGGAGCTGCTTGAAAAGGTCGTAGAAGGTATCAGGTCTTGCGTTAATTCTGTGGAGGTCTGTGAAGCAGCCTTCCGCTGCAGCGTGGGTGGGGGCGCTGGTGTCTTGAGCGGGGAAGACTTACACCAGGCTTCTTTGCTTATCTGGGTTGATAAACATGGCGTTTTCTTATTGATCGACTTTTGATGTAAATGTTCCTTCAAGTCATCTTTCACCTGATGGTAGTCTTCTTTACTCAGACTGTATGGGACTGCGACTGCTGATATCTTCTCTGGACTCACATTACGGTCCATTGGCGGCTCAAATATTGAAGTTAACTTGTTTTTCTTTTTTGGTGTTTCATTTTGTAAATCAGTGCTGCTTTGTTTCTGAGGTTGTTTTACCATAACCTTGTTACTGTTGGGAGTGTTCTCGACCTCCCCACCAGGTATCCCAGGTTGCCTTCGCTCTTGTTCTTTGGACTGACTGCAGTTAAGATTTTTCTTGGGCTTTCTGGTTCTTTTATATTCTCCTCCATTTGTCTTACTATAACTTTCATTAGCTTTCCCCATTTTGCCTGTGTGTTGCTGATTGTTCACGACGGGGCCTCCACAGCTCTCCTGAGTGGCCAGTTTTTCCTGATGTTTATCTGAATCTTTGCAGCAACTGTGTCTGTAAGCAACTTCCTGAAGATGTCTGTGAGGCTGAGAGCGCCTACTTGACCAGTCAATGTTTTCTCTACTTCTTGAAGTAATACCTTTCAGCCCTGGAGGATCAACACTTCTAATGTCTATATTACCTTTGCGTGAGTAAGAGGCTACATTTATGTTATCGTCATAAGCGTCTTTACGAGGTGGTGGCCATTTCTGGTCATTGGAAGAAGAGCCATTGCTGCCATGGCCATTCTTACATCTAGAACTCCAAATAACGCATTCTGAAACAGGACTTTTATTGCCATGGTTTTGTGTTTCATTAGAAATGTGTATGTTGTTATCAGTTCGGAGCTTTGATGGTGAACTTTTGCTTCCTGAAGGGTCATTATTATATTCTAATGAGCGATAGTGAAATTCAGGAGCACCAGAAGTAAAGTCGTCTACACAAGCCATTTTGTCAGCTGATGACTTCCTTTCCATCTCTTCCTGCGCTGTCTCCTTCTCCTCTACCGGAGGAGCATGGAAGGATATCATAGGTGGGCGTCTTCCCAGTGATGCCTCACGAATGGACACGGAGTTCATGTTCCACCACGAAATTGGTGACTCGCCACGTAATTGTTTGTCGCCGTGCTGGCCCCGGCTTCTCTTGCAAGTGTTGCACATGCAAGCGATAACAATGCAGAATGCTAGGAACATCATGGTGACAGCAAGACACAGCCACAGCCACACCTGCGAGACGCTCTCGTTGGACCACTTATCTGAAACGAAAGTTACTGTCATCTAATTGCGGAAGACATATTATATTGATCATAATATTATGATGATAATTATGATTATGATGTCATAATTAAAACAAATTAAGCTTTTAACTGAAACATAAGTTGTAAAAGTTACTTGACCCCGGCGCTTAACGAAGTTACTTGACCCCGGCGCTTAACGAAGTTACTTGACCCCGGCGCTTAACGAAGTTACTTTACCCCGGCGCTTAACGAAGTTACTTGACCCCGGCGCTTAACGAAGTTACTTGACCCCGGCGCTTAACGAAGTTACTTGACCCCGGCGCTTAACGAAGTTACTTGACCGGCGCTTAACGAAGTTACTGACCCCGGCGCTTAACGAAGTTACTTGACCCCGGCGCTTAACGAAGTTACTTGACCCCGGCGCTTAACGAAGTTACTTGACCCCGGGGCTTAACGAAGTTACTTGACCCCGGCGCTTAACGAAGTTACTTGACCCCGGGGCTTAACGAAGTTACTTGACCCCGGCGCTTAACGAAGTTACTTGACCCCGGCGCTTAACGAAGTTACTTGACCCGGCACATACTCCCGGCGCTTAACGAAGTTACTTGACCCCGGCGCTTAACGAAGTTACTTGACCCCGGGCTTAACGAAGTTACTTGACCCCGGCGCTTAACGAAGTTATTGACCCGCCACTTGACCCCGGCGCTTAACGAAGTTACTTGACCCCGGCGCTTAACGAAGTTACTTGACCCCGGCGCTTAACGAAGTACTTGACCCCGGCGCTTAACGAAGTTACTTGACCCCGGCGCTTAACGAAGTTACTTGACCCCGGCGCTTAACGAAGTTACTTGACCCCGGCGCTTAACGAAGTTACTTGACCCCGGCGCTTAACGAAGTTACTTGACCCCGGCGCTTAACGAAGTTACTTGACCCCGGCGCTTAACGAAGTTACTTGACCCCGGCGCTTAACGAAGTTACTTGACCCCGGCGCTTAACGAAGTTACTTGACCCCGGCGCTTAACGAAGTTACTTGACCCCGGCGCTTAACGAAGTTACTTGACCCCGGCGCTTAACGAAGTTACTTGACCCCGGGGCTTAACGAAGTTACTTGACCCCGGCGCTTAACGAAGTTACTTGACCCCGGCGCTTAACGAAGTTACTTGACCCCGGGGCTTAACGAAGTTACTTGACCCCGGCGCTTAACGAAGTTACTTGACCCCGGCGCTTAACGAAGTTACTTGACCCCGGGCTTAACGAAGTTACTTGACCCCGGGGCTTAACGAAGTTACTTGACCCCGGCGCTTAACGAAGTTACTTGACCCCGGGGCTTAACGAAGTTACTTGACCCCGGGGCTTAACGAAGTTACTTGACCCCGGGGCTTAACGAAGTTACTTGACCCCGGGGCTTAACGAAGTTACTTGACCCCGGCGCTTAACGAAGTTACTTGACCCCGGGCTTAACGAAGTTACTTGACCCCGGGCTTAACGAAGTTACTTGACCCCGGGGCTTAACGAAGTACTGACCCCGGGCTTAACAGTACTTGCCCGGGCGCTTAACGAAGTTACTTGACCCCGGGCTTAACGAAGTTACTTGACCCCGGGCTTAACAAGTTACTTGACCCGGCGCTTAACGAAGTTACTTGACCCCGGGCTTAACGAAGTTACTTGACCCCGGGGCTTAACGTAGTTACTTGACCCCGGGGCTTAACGAAGATACTTGACCCCGGCGCTTAACGTAGTTACTTGACCCCGGGGCTTAACGAAGATACTTGACCCCGGCGCTTAACGAAGCTACTTGACTCCGGCGCTTAACGAAGTTACTTGACCCCGGCGCTTAACGAAGCTACTTGACCCCGGGGCTTAACGTAGTTACTTGACCCCGGGGCTTAACGAAGTTACTTGACCCCGACGCTTAACGAAGTTACTTGACCCCGGCGCCTAACGAAGTTACTTGACCCCGGCGCTTAACGAAGTTACTTGACCCCGGGGCTTAACGTAGTTACTTGACCCCGGGGCTTAACGAAGATACTTGACCCCGGCGCTTAACGTAGTTACTTGACCCCGGGGCTTAACGAAGATACTTGACCCCGGCGCTTAACGAAGCTACTTGACCCCGGCGCTTAACGAAGCTACTTGACCCCGGGGCTTAACGTAGTTACTTGACCCCGGGGCTTAACGAAGTTACTTGACCCCGGCGCTTAACGAAGTTACTTGACCCCGGCGCCTAACGAAGTTACTTGACCCCGGCGCTTAACGAAGTTACTTGACCCCGGGGCTTAACGAAGTTACTTGACCCCGGGGCTTAACGAAGATACTTGACTCCGGCGCTTAACGAAGTTACTTGACCCCGGCGCTTAACGAAGCTACTTGACCCGCTTAACGAAGCTCACTCTTCAGTGTTGACTGTAAGAGGGGCAGCCTAAGGCTGTGACATATCTTCACATATCCATTTCTTTTATTGACATTCTGGATATGTTTTCATCAATCCTGTATATCAAAACTTGAAGATTAACTTTAAAATCAATAAGGATAGAAAAAAAAAGCTGGATTTCTTTATTCTGATGATGTGTGAAGAAGTATTCATAACGTCAGTAAATAATGTGGATATCTATAGATGTTATTTTTGACAGACTTGTTCGTGGTCCTCACAGTGAAGGTTTCTCTCCCTCGCTCACCCTCACTCCTCACAGTGAAGGTTTCTCTCCCTCGCTCACCCTCACTCCTCACAGTGAAGGTTTCTCTCCCTCGCTCACCCTCACTCCTCACAGTGAAGGTTTCTCTCCCTCGCTCACCCTCACTCCTCACAGTGAAGGTTTCTCTCCCTCGCTCACCCTCACTCCTCACAGTGAAGGTTTCTCTCCCTCGCTCACCCTCACTCCTCACAGTGAAGGTTTCTCTCCCTCGTCACCCTCACTCCTCACAGTGAAGGTTTCTCTCCCTCGCTCCCCTCACTCCTCCCACAGTGAAGGTTTCTCTCCCTCGCTCACCCTCCTCCTCACAGTGAAGGTTTCTCTCCCTCGCTCACCCTCACTCCTCACAGTGAAGGTTTCTCTCCCTCGCTCACCCTCACTCCTCACAGTGAAGGTTTCTCTCCCTCGCTCACCCTCACTCCTCACAGTGAAGGTTTCTCTCCTCGCTCAGCCCTCACTCCTCACAGTGAAGTTTCTCTCCCTCGCTCACCCTCACTCCTCACAGTGAAGGTTTCTCTCCCTCGCTCACCCTCACTCCTCACAGTGAAGGTTTCTCTCCCTCGCTCACCCTCACTCCTCACAGTGAAGGTTTCTCTCCCTCGCTCACCCTCACTCCTCACAGTGAAGGTTTCTCTCCCTCGCTCACCCTCACTCCTCACAGTGAAGGTTTCTCTCCCTCGCTCACCCTCACTCCTCACAGTGAAGGTTTCTCTCCCTCGCTCACCCTCACTCCTCCTCATCCAGTGAAGGTTTCTCTCCCTCGCTCACCCTCACTCCTCACAGTGAAGGTTTCTCTCCCTCGCTCACCCTCACTCCTCACAGTGAAGGTTTCTCTCCCTCGCTCACCCTCACTCCTCACAGTGAAGGTTTCTCTCCCTCGCTCAGCCTCCTCCCTCACAGTGAAGAGTTTCTCTCCCTCGCTCACCCTCACTCCTCACAGTGAAGGTTTCTCTCCCTCGCTCACCCTCACTCCTCACAGTGAAGGTTTCTCTCCCTCGCTCACCCTCACTCCTCACAGTGAAGGTTTCTCTCCCTCGCTCACCCTCACTCCTCACAGTGAAGGTTTCTCTCCCTCGCTCACCCTCACTCCTCACAGTGAAGGTTTCTCTCCCTCGCTCACCCTCACTCCAACCTCTTATCCAGTTTCACAGAAAGCTCTCTCTCCATTTTTGCAGAAAGCTCTCCTAGTTTTCTCTCCCACTCTTGTTCCATCCTTTTGCACTGCTCCTCCATCCATTCTTCCTTATCAGAACTCCTCTCCTCTGGTCCCCGGGTCCCTCCAGTCCACACCTTTTTTTTTTGGGGGGGGGGAGAGTGGAAGAGAAATGCGAGAGGTAGAGAAAGAGAGAGAGAGAGGGATTACGGGACTAGAGGGAGAAGGGAAACAGATAGAGATGGGGAGAGAGAGAGGATTTGGGGACTAGAGGGAGAAGGTGGAGGGAAGGGTAGAGAAGGAGAGATATGCAGAGGTAGGGAGAGAGAGAGAGAGAGAGGATTCGGGGTCTAGGAGAAGAGGGGAGGGAAGGGTAGAGAAAGAGAGATAAGAAGAGAGGGAGAGATGGGGAGGGAGGGAGAGATGGGGAGAGAGAGTGTGTGTGTGTGTGTGTGTTTGATGTTGTCCCTCACTAGTTTCCCACACACTCATCAATCCTATCTCCACTTTATCAATGTTGTTTTTACTCTAATTCAGGTAATAGCTGGCAGGAGTGAGTGACCCTTAGCTACCAGTGTCAGAGACCAGTACTTTTGACACAACATGCAACCACACTAGGCGAGTGTACTTGCGGCTGGAAGTGGAGTGGTAGACAAGTTGCTGCTTCTGCCTCCTTGTTGTCGTACTGCATTGACCACTAAGACGTTCTTCGAAATCCTTCACCCATGATAAAGTATATCCGTTTATACTCATACACCACACGTTCCTCAAGTATTTTCACTTTTCACTTTTGTAAATTACTCTTCACTTTTGGTACGTTACACTTATTTATAATGACACACAACCTGCTATGACGTCACCACTTCCTGGAGGCCTACTGTCTGCCACCTTCCCTGGTTATATATTTTTGTTTTTCTTTTCTTCGTTTTCTTGTTTACTTCGTCACTCTTGCTGTATGCTAACCCACATTTTGCTTGTTAATCAACCTCTCTTAACTCTTGACCTTCTGACCTTCGTCACTCACTTTGCACTTTGTATATTTGTACCCGTGTGGCAACAGTGCCTGCTAGGCCTCAAACGATTTGGCACTTTCAAATTTTGTTGTGTAATTTCAGGCTTCCTCTCGCCTTTTTGTTTTACTAAATAACTTTGGTTATCACTTGTAGGGTTGTTCACTGACCCTGTCACTACCACTGTCACTACCACTGTCACTACCACTGTCACTACCACTGTCACTACCACTGTCACTACCACTGTCACTACCACTGTCACTACCACTGTCACTACCACTGTCACTACCACTGTCACTACCACTGTCACTACCACTGTCACTACCACTGTCACTACCACTGTCACTACCACTGTCACTACCACTGTCACTACCACTGTCACTACCACTGTCACTACCACTGTCACTACCACTGGCTTCTCTAGCAGCTAATGCACAACATAAAAACACTAAGATTCTCGGAGCCTTGTGTCCCACTACACTCTACCGTGCGAACCCAGACTGTGTACTCACCTAATTGTACTCACCTAATTGTGGTTGCAGGGGTCGAGACTCAGCTCCTGGCCCTGCCTCTTCGCTGTCTGCTACTGGGTCTCTGCTCTCCCTGCTCCATGTGTGTTTATGCTTGTGTGTGTGTGCTCTTGTATGTGCGCACTCATATACTCACCTAATTGGGGTTGCAGGGGTCGAGACTTAGCTCCTGACCCCACCTCTTTACTGACCGCTACTAGGTCCTCTCTCTCCCTGCTCCATGAGCTCTATCATACCTTGTGTTAAAGCTATGTATGGTTTCTGCCTCCACTACATCACTTGCTAGACTATTCCACTTCCTGACAACTCTATGGCTGAAGAAATACTTCCTAACATCCTTTGACTCGTCTGAGTCTTCAACTTCCAATTGTGACCCCTTGTTTCTGTGTCCCCTCTCTGGAACATCTTGTCTCTGTCCACCTTATCTATTCCATGCAATATTTTGTATGTCGTTATCATGTCTCCCTAACCCTCCTGTCCTCCAGTATCGTCAGGCCGATTTCCCTTAACCTTTCTTCATAGGACAGACCCCTGAGTTGTGTGTGTGTGTGTTCCTGTGTGTGTGTGTGCGCTCTTGTGTGTATGTTCTCCTGTAAGTGTTCGTGTGTGTGCGCGCTCGTGTGTGTGTGTGTGTGTGACCCGATTATTATTTGCACTAATAACTCATTACAGTTGTGACCGGGTGTGGACGTTTGAATTGCTCATTACTTTGTAATTTGTTCATGATTGTAACCATGTATGACGTGTGTATGATTCATTACCTTTGTAACTTGGTCATGATTGTGACCAGATCTACCTGAAGTTCATTACCTTTGTAACTTATTCAGATATCATAACTTTGGGGCCCAGTCCCTGGACCCATTATGTAATCCTTTGACTACCGCCACAGGATGGGTATAGGGTGCATAATAAAAATATTAAACAATAAAACTAACTGCCTGACCAGACTGTAATATTAATTACCCTGACCTTGTATGTTTACCAGACGTGTGTCGCACCCGAGGCTCCAGAGGGCGGTGTCTGCAGACCGGAATGAGACGAAGAACTGGTCTTCTTTTACTGTGGGAATTGGACCAGTCGTGCCGAGCTGTGTTAGCTTGTCATCACTGATGCTCCACAGCACCATGCCAACAGTCTCGTTAAACAGTATCAGTCTGAGCCTGGTCCAGGAGGGGTTACAACAGTGATTGAAGGTAAGATTCCGATGAGTCAGACTCATATTCTGTGTGCGCATGATATTGAGCACTACCTGCAGGAGAGTCATGTTGAGTCGTGGTGTCCACACCCACATATCCCTGTGCTTCCCTAGTGGTACTACAGTGCTCAAGTTATCGTCCGCCAGCGTCTCTTGCATCACACACCCTGCAACACACATGGACATCACACTAAAATCTTCATTAATAACAACAGTCACCACCAACAACTTGACTGATCACTGACCGGCTGTGATTAGTGGACGGAGAATCGAGTCTCTACACTTCTTGCGGTGAGTGACCCACATTGGTTTAGTGGCTCACCTAGATAACCACATTTAAAACATATCTGTCACAATACAAATTATGTGAGGCTTAAATCTTTCCTACAGAACAAATCATTGACGGAGACTCGCTCACCTGACGGACAGGAGAAGAGGAGGTAAACAGTGCCTCTCTTGCTGGTTACGCTGACGGTGATCTTCATTTCTGTGGACTGATGTTGTGTCGTCGAGTGGAGGTTTATTATCAATGAGTTGCCGCTGTTGACCTCCTGTACAGTCAGTTTGGAGCCAGACACGAGCAGTGCCTGCCAGTCATTCATCCCCAGTGCCACCGTCCCCAACACCTCGTCCTGAGGTGCTGCCACTGAAGAAGTAAATACATAAAAAGATACGTGCATACACATAGGATCTTTTTTGGAAGCGTTTCGGTCCTAGGACATTGCTCAGCGGTCATCTAAACATCCCTTTTAGCCTACAGGAAATTAAGTTTTCGTTCTAGTGTGCACCAAGAGGGAAAAATTGTCTTTACGGTACACGTAAATGTATCAACATCATGTCTTACGATTCACTACCGTATAGTAATCCTTCGTTGTTATGAACGGTGTATAAAGTGAAAAAAACTAGCTGGGGTAGGCCCATGAATGTTTTACCAATAAATGGGTCACCATCTGATTAAGTCCCATGTCTGGGGAGACTGTTTCTTTCCCAGTAGCTTAAATTAAGCCACAGCAACCTTCATGTTTGTACACAAACTACCCTAGGACAATGAGTTGAAAGAGAATCACCCACAGTACTGCCTAAGTAGTCAGACAAGTCTACTACAGTATCTATTTTACAATCTACACACACACACACATACGTACGTACTATCTCTAACATTGTAGTAGAGGTGGTGAGCATCCTTGCTTCTGCCATGCAGAGAGAACTTAAGCCGGGTGGTGATAGTGGTGTCGTCCATTGTCATGTAGAACGACTCAGGAGGAGCGTCTGTGAGGTCGTCAATCCTCAGGAACATCTGCGGCCCGACGCCCTTCACTGAGTGGTTCCAGAACGACCGGCGCACCACGCACAAGTCGTTCACTGCGTAGGCGTTGCGGTACATGAAAGGAAATTGTTAAAAATAATACGGCCCTGGCGGGTCAATGTATTAATATCACGTGAAGCGGTAAACAAGCATGGGTCTTTCCACCGTCTGTTAATCAGACAGAAACGCTTGTTTTTTTTTTTTTTATTAACCTGGGTACGTGGAATATGTTGGTTAAAAACAGCTTCTCTGAAAGATAATTAACAATACTGTGTACAAAAATAATTTATAGGAAAAGTATTAGGTTAACATTACTCACCGGAACACGTTATTATAATATAAAGGTGTGTGGACAACATGCCTAGCGGATGTGACGGTTTTAGAAGAATTTGATGACAATAATGAAGATGGAATAGCTACACGACAAGCTTATATTGGGCCAACGTTTCGCGCAGTGTAGAGCTTTATCAAGCGTGAGGGAGGGTGTGTTGACGAACACTACCTGAAGGAGGGTGTGTTGCGGAACACTACCTGAAGGAGGGTGTGTTGACGAACACTACCTGAAGGAGGGTGTGTTGAGGAACACTACCTGAAGGAGGGTGTGTTGAGGAACACTACCTGAAGGAGGGTGTGTTGACGAACACTACCTGAAGGAGGGTGTGTTGCGGAACACTACCTGAAGGAGGGTGTGTTGAGGAACACTACCTGAAGGAGGGTGTGTTGACGAACACTACCTGAAGGAGGGTGTGTTGAGGAACACTACCTGAAGGAGGGTGTGTTGAGGAACACTACCTGAAGGAGGGTGTGTTGACGAACACTACCTGAAGGAGGGTGTGTTGAGGAACACTATATGAAGGAGGGTGTGTTGAGGAACACTACCTGAAGGAGGGTGTGTTGAGGAACACTACCTGAAGGAGGGTGTGTTGAGGAACACTACCTGAAGGATGGTGTGTTGAGGAACACTATATGAAGGAGGGTGTGTTGACGAACACTACCTGAAGGAGGGTGTGTTGAGGAACACTACCTGAAGGAGGATGTGTTGAGGAACACTATCTGAAGGAGGATGTGTTGAGGAACACTACCTGAAGGAGGATGTGTTGAGGAAGACCTACCTGAAGGAGGGTGTGTTGAGGAACATTACCTGAAGGAGGGCGTGTTGAGGAACATTACCTGAAGGAGGATGTGTTGAGGAAGACCTACCTGAAGGAGGGTGTGTTGTGGAACACTACCTGAACGAGGGTGTGTTGAGGAAGACCTACATGAAGGAGGGTGTGTTGAGGAACACTACATGAAGGAGGGTGTGTTAAGGAACACTACATGAAGGAGGGTGTGTTAAGGAACACTACATGAAGGAGGGTGTGTTGAGGAAGACCTACCTGAAGGAGGGTGTGTTAAGGAACACTACATGAAGGAGGGTGTGATGAGGAAGACGTACCTGAAGGAGGGTGTGTTAAGGAACACTACCTGAAGGAGGGTGTGTTGACGAACACTACATGAAGGAGGGTGTGTTGAGGAACACTACATGAAGGAGGGTGTGTTGAGGAACACTACCTGAAGGAGGGTGTGTTGAGGAACACTACCTGAAGGAGGGTGTGTTGAGGAACACTACATGAAGGAGGGTGTGTTGAGGAACACTACATGAAGGAGGGTGTGTTGAGAAACACTACCTGAAGGAGGGTGTGTTGAGAAACACTACCTGAAGGAGGGTGTGTTGACGAACACTACCTGAAGGAGGGTGTGTTGAGGAACACTACCTGAAGGAGGGTGTGTTGAGGAACACTACATGAAGGAGGGTGTGTTGAGGAACACTACATGAAGGAGGGTGTGTTGAGGAAGACCTACCTGAAGGAGGGTGTGTTGAGGAACATTACCTGAAGGAGGGTGTGTTGACGAACACTACCTGAAGGAGGGTGTGTTGAGGAACACTACCTGAAGGAGGGTGTGTTTAGGAACACTACATGAAGGAGGGTGTGTTGTGGAACACTACATGAAGGAGGGTGTGTTGAGGAACACTACCTGAAGGAGGGTGTGTTGAGGAACACTACCTGAAGGAGGATGTGTTGAGGAAGACCTACCTGAAGGAGGGTGTGTTGAGGAACATTACCTGAAGGAGGGTGTGTTGAGGAACATTACCTGAAGGAGGATGTGTTGAGGAAGACCTACCTGAAGGAGGGTGTGTTAAGGAGCACATCTTGAAGGAGGGTGTGTTGAGGAATATTACCTGAAGGAGGATGTGTTGAGGAAGACCTACCTGAGGGAGGGTGTGTTGAGGAAGACCTACCTGAGGGAGGGTGTGTTGAAGAAGACCTACCTGAGGGAGGGTGTGTGGCAGGTGTCTTGAGGAAGACCTACCTGAGGGAGGGTGTGTTGAAGAAGACCTACCTGAGGGAGGGTGTGTGGCAGGTGTGTTGAAGAAGACCTACCTGAGGGAGGATGTGTGGCAGGTGTGTTGAGGAAGACCTATCTGAGGAAGGGTGTGTGGCAGGTGTGTTGAGGAAGACCTACCTGAGGGAGGGTGTGTGGCAGAAGTGTTGAGGAAGACCTACCTGAGGAAGGGTGTGTGGCAGGAGTGTTGAGGAAGACCTACCTGAGGAAGGGTGTGTGGCAGGGGTGTTGAGGTGTTGAGGAAGACCTACCTGAGGAAGGGTGTGTTGCAGGTGTGTTGAGGTGGGTCTCGTCCCACCAAGCCCCATCAACATCTGCTGTAAAAGGTAAACAAATATTATACACTTATACAACACCTGAAAATTGTCACTATTAAGACGTGTGGTCAAGTAGTAAATGTTTTATGACATCAACACAGACCTTTTATATACTGGAGACCTTGAGGATCGTGCGCCCCTTCTTCAGCCACTGCTTCACACTGATTAAAACTGAGGGACTCAACACATATCAAGACTGAGAGACTGAATTCTTTACCTGGTAAAATACTACCTTACCTGGTATAATACTACCTTACCTGGTATAATACTACCTTACCTGGTATAATACTACCTTACCTGGTATAATACTACCTTACCTGGTATAATACTACCTTACCTGGTAAAATACTACCTTACCTGGTATAATACTACCTTACCTGGTATAATACTACCTTACCTGGTATAATACTACCTTACCTGGTATAATACTACCTTACCTGGTATAATACTACCTTACCTGGTATAATACTACCTTACCTGGTAAAATACTACCTTACCTGGTATAATACTACCTTACCTGGTATAATAGTACCTTACCTGGTATAATAGTACCTTACCTGGTATAATACTACCTTACCTGGTAAAATACTACCTTACCTGGTATAATACTACCTTACCTGGTATAATATACCTACCTGGTATAATAGTACCTATACCTGGTATAATACTACCTTACCTGGTATAATACTACCTTACCTGGTAAAATACTACCTTACCTGGTATAATCTACCTTACCTGGTATAATACTACCTTACCTGGTAAATACTACCTTACCTGGTATAATACTACCTTACCTGGTATAATACTACCTTACCTGGTATAATACTACCTTACCTGGTATAATACTACCTTACCTGGTAAAATACTACCTTACCTGGTATAATACTACCTTACCTGGTATAATACTACCTTACCTTGTAAAATACTACCTTACCTGGTATAATACTACCTTACCTGGTATAATAGTACCTTACCTTGTAAAATACTACCTTACCTTGTATAATACTACCTTACCTGGTATAATACTACCTTACCTGGTATAATACTACCTTACCTGGTATAATACTACCTTACCTGGTATAATACTACCTTACCTGGTACAATACTACCTTACCTGGTACAATACCACCTTACCTGGTACAATACTACCTTACCTGGTACAATACTACCTTACCTGGTACAATACCACCTTACCTGGTACAATACTACCTTACCTGGTACAATACCACCTTACCTGGTACAATACTACCTTACCTGGTACAATACTACCTTGCCTGGTGCAATACCACCTTACCTGGTACAATACTACCTTACCTGGTACAATACTACCTTGCCTGGTACAATTCTACCTTACCTGGTATAATACCACCTTACCTGGTACAATACTACCTTACCTGGTACAATACCTTACCTGGTACAATACTACCTTACCTGGTACAATACTACCTTGCCTGGTACAATACCACCTTACCTGGTACAATACTACCTTACCTGGTACAATACTACCTTGCCTGGTACAATTCTACCTTACCTGGTATAATACTACCTTACCTTGTATAATACTACCTTACCTGGTATAATACTACCTTACCTTGTATAATACTACCTTACCTGGTATATTACTACCTTACCTGGTACAATACCACCTTACCTGGTACAATACTACCTTACCTGGTATATTACTACCTTACCTGGTACAATACCACCTTACCTGGTACAATACTACCTTACCTGGTACAATACCACCTTACCTGGTACAATACTACCTTACCTGGTACAATACCACCTTACCTGGTACAATACTACCTTACCTGGTACAATACTACCTTACCTGGTACAATACCACCTTACCTGGTACAATACTACCTTACCTGGTACAATACCACCTTACCTGGTACAATACTACCTTACCTGGTACAATACTACTTTACCTGGTACAATACTACCTTACCTGGTGCAATACTACCTTACCTGGTACAATACCACCTTATCTGGTACAATACCACCTTACCTGGTACAATACTACCTTACCTGGTACAATACTACCTTATCTGGTACAATACCACCTTACCTAATACAATACCACCTTACCTGGTACAATACCACCTTACCTGGTACAATACTACCTTACCTGGTACAATACTACCTTATCTGGTACAATACCACCTTACCTGGTACAATACCACCTTACCTGGTACAATACAACCTTACCTGGTACAATACTACCTTACCTGGTACAATACTACCTTACCTGGTACAATACCACCTTACCTGGTACAATACTACCTTACCTGGTACAATACTACCTTACCTGGTACAATACTACCTTACCTGGTACAATACTACCTTACCTGGTACAATACTACCTTACCTGGTGCAATACTACCTTACCTGGTACAATACCACCTTACCTGGTACAATACCACCTTACCTGGTACAATACTACCTTACCTGGTACAATACTACCTTATCTGGTACAATACCACCTTACCTGGTACAATACCACCTTACCTGGTACAATACCACCTTACCTGGTACAATACTACCTTACCTGGTACAATACTACCTTGCATGTTATACTGAACCTCTGATGACTAGGTTAGGTCTTACATAATCCCGTGCGTCATGCCATTATTGTATGGATGTTATTAATGAAGATTACTTGCCAGTAATGTCTGGTGTTATCTGAATAATTTCTGTCCGAGGAATAGCTTAAAATATTTACGTTTTAATTTGATGATCTTTGACGCTTTCACATTTGTCCTCTAAGATAACTCTTGTATTAAACAGCTTGAGCATTTAGTAGATAGAAGTGCAACTGATAAAGTATTGAAAATATTTTATTATTATATGCCTGACAGACTGGCGTCATCTACCTGTCATTGGGAACATGAATGTAGATGTAAATTATTCTACGAGAAAGGAAAATTACAATGAGGTAACTTCTGGGAAGGTGATGTATGGTTGTTGATAGCATCCTGGCTCTCAGATGACTGATCTACAAGCTGGTGTTACTCTCAGATGACTGATCTACAAGCTGGTGTTACTCTCAGATTACTGATCTTACAAGCTGGTGTTACTCTCAGATGACTGATCTACAAGCTGGTGTTACTCTCAGATGACTGATCTACAAGCTGGTGTTACTCTCAGATGACTGATCTACAAGCTGGTGTTACTCTCAGATGACTGATCTACAAGCTGGTGTTACTCTCAGATGACTGATCTACAAGCTGGTGTTACTCTCAGATGACTGATCTACAAGCTGGTGTTACTCTCAGGTGACTGATCTAAAGCTGGTGTTACTCTCAGGTGACTGATCTACAAGCTGGTGTTACTCTCAGGTGACTGATCTACAAGCTGAGTGTTACTCTCCAGGTGACTGATCTACAAGCTGGTGTTACTCTCAGGTGACTGATCTACAAGCTGGTGTTACTCTCAGGTGACTGATCTACAAGCTGGTGTTACTCTCAGGTGACTGATCTACAAGCTGGTGTTACTCTCAGGTGACTGATCTACAAGCTGGTGTTACTCTCAGGTGACTGATCTACAAGCTGGTGTTACTCTCAGGTGACTGATCTACAAGCTGGTGTTACTCTCAGGTGACTGATCTACAAGCTGGTGTTACTCTCAGGTGACTGATCTACAAGCTGGTGTTACTCTCAGGTGACTGATCTACAAGCTGGTGTTACTCTCAGGTGACTGATCTACAAGCTGGTGTTACTCTCAGGTGACTGATCTACAAGCTGGTGTTACTCTCAGGTGACTGATCTACAAGCTGGTGTTACTCTCAGGTGACTGATCTACAAGCTGGTGTTACTCTCAGGTGACTGATCTACAAGCTGGTGTTACTCTCAGGTGACTGATCTACAAGCTGGTGTTACTCTCAGGTGACTGATCTACAAGCTGGTGTTACTCTCAGGTGACTGATCTACAAGCTGGTGTTACTCTCAGGTGACTGATCTACAAGCTGGTGTTACTGGGGAACTAACCTAGGTGGTGTTGTGTGAAGTACAACACCACCCTCACTCCCTCCACCATCTCTCACACATTGATCCTATTTACGACCTGTAAATTTCCCTCTGTCGTCAAGTGTGAGTTATTAGTTCACTTACTGGCATGACAGGTCAGCAGCAGCAGCGGCCAGCTGAACATGGTCTCAGCGTAATTCAACAACACCTGGATCAACAACACCTGGATCACTACTTCAGAATAGTATAAGAAAATTTTAATCTTTTTTTTTTCTGGAGGGGGAAAAAAAACTTTATCACAAATCTGCGCGTTGATGTTATTGTTGTCCCAACAGGACCAATATTTTCACATTCCCCATAATAGTCATCTTTCTCACTCGTCAATACACGTCATCGTTTTAGCGGGCCAGCAGTAGTCTGAAGGTGGCAACGTAGGGGCACTGGACTAAGGCTTGTCGGAAGGCAGTGCTTGTCGCTATATTTTTCCATATATATATATATATATATATATATATATATATATATATATATATATATATATATATATATATATATATATATATATATATATATATATATATATATATATATATATATATACATAACGTTGCATTAATGTTGGCAGAATTACCGACAATAATATGACATTTTGGTGTGAGAACGTTTCGCTCATATTATTGTGGAAACGTTTCCACAATAATATGTCACATTAGTTGCACTCATCAGTTCTATGGTTCACCTTGTCTTCCATAAACCATCCGCCGACATGTCCACTCCCAAATATCTGAACACATTCACCTCCTCCCTCTAATCTGATATCCAATTTTTCATTTCCTAAATTTCTGTTATCCTCATTACGTTGCTCTTTCCTATGTTCACTTTTAATTTCTTTCTTTTACATACTTTCCCAAATTCGTCCACCAACTCGTCAACTTCTCTTCAGAATCTCCCAAAAGCACAGTGTCATCAGTAAAAAGCAACTGTCACAACTCCCACTTTGTGTTAGATTATTTATCTTTTAATCCCACACCTCTTGCCAACGCCCGAGCATTCACTTCATTTACAACCCCATCTGTAAATATATTGAAAAACCATAGTGACATCACGCATCCCTGTCTAAGACCTACTAAAGCTCCAGTGGCGGGTCATATGATGACCCACCACTGGAGCTTTTGGTCATCTGACCGAGGCCTTCCTCTGGTTTACCGGTCCACCCCTTCAAAAATTAAGGTTTTTGAGATAGCAGACTCTTGGATGTCACTACTGCCAGGCTGCAAGTTTCTCAAGGTGGTTGCATCACCACCACCAGATGAGGTGGACATAACTAAATGTAAACTTTGTCAGATAGACAATTGTCACACCTTGCGTCATTATGTACTGGAATGCGATCAGATTAATGAATTCAGAGACGATTCACTCAGAAAGGTTCAAGACACGTCAAAGAATTTTATCCAGAGTAACATATTACCAACCATTCTGGAAAAATACCTTGACCATCCTCGCCAGTGATGTGGTTATCAGAACCACAGTGACCTTGATCCTTGCTTGTGTTGTGGTTGTGTCAGGACCACAGTGACCTTGATCCTTGCTTGTCTTGTGGTTGTGTCAGGACCACAGAAACTATACTTGCTTGTGTCATGGCTATGTCAGGACCACAGTGACCTTGATCCTTGCTTGTCTTGTGGTTGTGTCCGAACCACAGAGACCATCCTTGCTTGTGTCGTGGTTATGTCAGGACCACAGTGACCTTGATCCTTGCTTGTCTTGTGGTTGTGTCCGAACCACAGAGACCATCCTTGCTTGTGTCGTGGTTATGTCAGGACCACAGTGACCTTGATCCTTGCTTGTCTTGTGGTTGTGTCGAACCACAGAGACCATCCTTGCTTGTGTGTGGTTGTGTCAGGACCACAGTGACCTTGATCCTTGCTTGTCTTGTGGTTGTGTCCGAACCACAGAGACCATCCTTGCTTGTGTTGTGGTAGTGTCAGGACCACAGAGACCATCCTTGCTTGTGTTGTGGTTGTGTCAGGACCACAGAAACCATCCTTGCTTGTGTCGTGGCTGTGTCAAGACCACAGAAACCATCCTTGCTTGTGTCGTGGCTGTGTCAGGACCACAGAAACCATCCTTGCTTGTGTTGTGGTAGTGTCAGAACCACAGAGACCATCCTTGCTTGTGTTGTGGTTGTGTCAGGACCACAGAGACCATCCTTGTTTGTGTCGTGGCTGTGTCAAGACCACAGAAACCATCCTTGCTTGTGTCGTGGCTGTGTCAGGACCACAGAAACCATCCTTGCTTGTGTTGTGGTAGTGTCAGAACCACAGAGACAATCCTTGCTTGTGTTGTGGTTGTGTCAGGACCACAGAAACCATCCTTGCTTGTGTCAGGACCACAGAAACCATCCTTGCTTGTGTCGTGGCTGTGTCAGGACCACAGAGACCATCCTTGCTTGTGTCGTGGCTGTGTCAGAACCACAGAAACCATCCTTGCTTGTGTTGTGGTTGTGTCAGAACCACAGAGAACATCCTTGCTTGTGTCGTGGCTGTGTCAGAACCACAGAAACCATCCTTGCTTGTGTTGTGGTTGTGTCAGAACCACAGAGACCATCCTTGCTAGTGTCGAGGCTGTGTCAGAACCACAGAAACCATCCTTGCTTGTGTTGTGGTTGTGTCAGAACCACAGAGAACATCCTTGCTTGTGTCGTGGCTGTGTCAGAACCACAGAAACTATCCTTGCTTGTGTCGTGGCTGTGTCAGGACCACGGAGACCATCCTTGCTTGTGTCGTGGCTGTGTCAGGACCACAGAGACCATCCTTGCTTGTGTTGTGGTTGTGTTAAGACCACAGAGACCATCCTTGCTTGTGTCGTGGCTGTGTCAGGACCACGGAGACCATCCTTGCTTGTGTCGTGGCTGTGTCAGGACCACGGAGACCATCCTTGCTTGTGTCGTGGCTGTGTCAGAACCACAGAGACCATCCTTGCTTGTGTTGTGGTTGTGTCAGGACCACAGAGACCATCCTTGCTTGTCTTGTAGTTGTGTTAAGACCACAGTGACCATCCTTGCTTGTCATGTAGTTGTGTCAAGATCACGGTGACCATCCTTGGGTGTCTTGTAGTTGTGTCAAGACCACTGAGACCATCGTGGTTTTGTCAGGACCACAGAGACCATCCTTGCTTGTCTTGTAGTTGTGTCAAGACCACAGAGACCATCCTTGCTTGTGTCGTGGTTGTGTCAGGACCACAGAGACCATCCTTGCTTATCTTGTAGTTGTGTCAAGACCACAGTGGCCATCCTTGATTGTCTTGTCACAGAGATATAATCACTCACAGATATAATTACTTGTAATCTCTCAGAGAGGAAGACAAGCTTCCTCCTGATATAAGAGGAGGGATCCTCTTCTCAGGATGTTCCTGATAACATCACCTCACTACATGCTTTTATTTGCACAAATTATTTGTTATATGTATATATGTGTAAATATATGTATGTGTGCTCTGATGCCGAGCTTGCAGGTTCGAGTCCTGCTGAGGGTTGAGAGATAATGTTTGTATATATATATATATGTTATGTATATATATATATATATATATATATATATATATATATATATATATATATTATATTTTTATTTTTATTTTATTAACACATCGGCCGATTCCCACCAAGGCAGGGTGGCCCGAAAAAGAAAAACTTTCATCATCATTCACTCCATCACTGTCTTGCCAGAAGGGTGCTTTACACTACAGTTATAAAACTGCAACATTAACACCCTCCTTTAGAGTGCCGGCACTGTACTTCCCATCTCCAGAACTCAAGTCCGGCCTGCCGGTTTCCCTGAATCCCTTCATAAATGTTACTTTGCTCACACTCCAACAGCACGTCAAGTATTAAAACCATATGCCTCCATTCACTCCTATCAAATACGCTCACACATGCTTGCTGGAAGTCCAAGCCCTCGCACACAAAACTTCCTTTACCCCTCCCTCCAACCTTTCCTAGGCCGACCCCTACCCCGCCTTCCTCCACTACAGATTTATACACTCTCGAAGTCACTCTGTCTCGTTCCATTCTCTCTACATGTCCAAACCACCTCAACAACCCCTCCTCAGCTCTCTGGACAATCGTTTTGGTAATCCCGCACCTCCTCCTAATTTCCAAACTCCGAATTCTCTGCATTATATTCACACCACACATTGACCTCAGACATGACATCTCCACTGCCTCCAGCCTTCTCCTCGTTGCAACATTCATCACCCATGCTTCACACCCATATAAGAGCGTTGGTATAACTATACTCTCATACATTCCCTCTTTACTTCCATGGACAAGGTTCTTTGTCTCCACAGACTCCGAAGTGCTCCACTCACCCTTTTCCCTCATCAATTCTATGATTCACCTCATCCTTCATAGACCCATCCGCCGACATGTCCACTCCCAAATATCTGAATACATTCACCTCCTCCATACTCTCTCCCTCCAATCTGATATCCAATCTTTCGTCACCTATTCTTTTTGTTATCCTCATCACCTTACTCTTTCCTATATTCACTTTCAATTTTCTTCTTTTACACACCCTACCAAATTCATCCACCAACCTCTGCAGCTTCTCTTCAGAATCTCCCAAAGCACAGTGTCATCAGCAAAAAGCAACTGTGACAACTCCCACTTTGTATTTGCTTCTTATCTTTTAGCCCAACACCTCTTGCCAAGACCCTCGCATTCACTTCTCTTACAACCCCATCTATAAATATATTGAACAACCACGGTGACATCACACATCCTTGTCTAAGGCCCACTTTTACTGGGAAATAGTCCCCTTCCCTCCTACACACTCTAACCTGAGCCTCACTATCCTCATAAAAACTCTTCACTGCTTTCAGTAACCTTCCTCCTATTCCATACACCTGCAACATCTGCCACATTGCCCCCTATCTACCTATCATACGCCTTTTCCAAATCCATAAATGCCACAAAAACATCTTTACCCTTATCCAAATACTGTTCACCTATATGTTTCACTGTAAACACTTGGTCTACACACCCCTACCTTTCCTAAAGCCCCTTGTTCATCTGCTATCCTGCTTTCTGTTTTACTCTTAATTCTTTCAATAATAACTCTACCATACACTTTACCAGGTACACTCAACAGACTTATTCCCCTATAATTTTTGCACTCTCTTTTGTCCCCTTTGCCTTTATACAAAGGAACAATACACGCTCTCTGCCAATCCCTAGGTACCTTACCCTCTTCCATACATTTATTAAATAATAGCACCAACCACTCCAAAATTATATCCCCACCTGCTTTTAACATTTCTATCTTTATCCCATCAATCCCAGCTGCCTTACCCCCTTTCATTCTACCCACTGCCTCACGAACTTCCCCTACACCCACAACTGGCTCTTCCACACTCAAATCCTTTATTTATTTCATGTAATACAAGGTGGGGGGTACTTATAGTTATACATTAAAGTTGATATTACAAGATGGCCAATAATATGCCTAGGTATGCCTAGGTATTCCTCCTTGCCCTACACACGAAATCACAGCTTCCCTGTCTTCATCAACATTTAACAAATCCTCAAAATATTCTCTCCATCTTCCCGATACCTCTAACTCTCCATTTAATAACTCTCCTCTCCTATTTTTAACTGTCAAATCCATTTGTTCTCTAGGCTTCCTCAACTTATATATATATATATATATATATATATATATATATATATATATATATATATATATATATATATATATATATATATACATATATATATACATATGTCGTGCCGAATAGGTAAAACTGGTCAATTAGCAAGAACTCATTTAAAAATTAAATCATTTCTAAAATTTTCTCTTATACTTTACATTTATATTAATGTAAAAATTAATAATATAATATATAATAATATCTTTATTTACTACAAGTACATGTACATGGTATACAGTCCTAGCTGACATCAATGACATACTACTATATAGAAAGCCGCTTATTATGCTGAGCATTTCGGGCAAATTAGGTCAGTTTTGTCCCAGGATGCGACCCACACCAGTCGACTAACACCCAAGTACCTATTATTACTGATGGGTGAACATAGACAACCAGTGTAAGGAAACACGTCCGATGTTTCCACCCGTACCGGGAATCGAACCCGAACCCTCACCGTGTGAAGCGAAACCTTTTGTATATAGTGTGTCATAGTACTCTGATGGTGGAACCATGGTGTGTCATGGTACTGTCATGGTGGAGCCATTGTGTGCCATAGTTTTTATATATATATATATATATATATATATATATATATATATATATATATATATATATATATATATATATACTATCACTGACAATGGGGTCCAGGACAAACCATTGTCAAATCACAACAATAAAAATAATAATAATAAGAAGAAGAAGAAGAAGAATTCAGTTCTGCTCGAAAGGCTTTGCAAATTATAAGTATTTCTAGCAATACCATTGTTGTTCCATGGTAGCGCTATGCCTGTACCATGACAGTACTATGACACACAATGACTCACCATGACAGTACTATGACACACAATGACTCACCATGACAGTACTATGACACACCATGGTTCCACAATCAGAGTACTGTGACACACCATAGCTCTACCATGACAGTACTGTGACACACCATGGCTCACCATGACACACCATGGTTCTACCATGACAGCGTCATAGCGGTAACAATGGCTCTACCATAATATTATCATGACACTCCATGGTTCTACCATGATAGTATCATGACACACCATGTCTCTACCATGACAGTATCATGACACACCTTTTTACTTTGGTATTATCATGGCTGTACCATGACAGCACCACGGCTGCACCATGACAGTACCATGACAGCATCATGGCTGCACCATAACAGAATCGTGCCTTTACCCTGGCAGTACAAAGACAGTACCATAATTACCATGACACACCATGGCTCTTCTATGACAGTACTGTGACAGTACCAAGGCTGCACCATGAAACTACCATGACACACCATGGCTCTACCATGACAGTACTATGACATATCATGGCTCTACCATGACAGTACTATGACACGTCATGGCTCTACCATGACAATATAATGATACACAATAGCTCTACCATGACAGTACTATGACACATCATGGCTCTACCATGACAGTACTATTACACGTTGTGGCTCTACCGTGACAATATCATGATACCATGGCTCTACCATGACACTCCAAGGTTTTACCATGACAGCACCGTGACGTACCATGGCTCTACTATGACAATACCATGACACTATGGCTCTACCATGACAGCTCCATGACACACCATGGTTCTATTATGACAGTACCATGACAGCTCCATGACACACCATGGCTCTACCATGACATTACCATGACACACCATAGCTCTACCATAACAGCACCATGACACCATTGGTCTACCATGACAGCACCATGACAGTAATATGACACTGTGGCTCTATCTTGACAGCACCATGACACACCATGGCTCTACCATAACAGTACCATGACACCATGGCTCTACCATGACAGTACCATGAAACACTGTGGCTCTACCTTGACAGCACCATGACACCATGGCTTTACCATAACAGTACCATAACAGTACCATGACAGCACCATGACAGTAATATGATACACCGTGGCTCTACCATGACAGTACCATGACAGTACCATGACACAACATGGTTCTACCATGACAGTACCATGACACATCATGGCTCTACTATGACAGTACCATGAACATCTTAACTACTGGGAACGCTTGGAAGCACTTGACTTGTACTCACTGTAACGCAGGCGAGAGAGATACATCATAATCTACACTTGGAAAATCATCGAAGGAATGGTCCTTAATCCGCTCACAGAAATCACTCCCTACGAAAGCAAAAGACTTGGCAGGCGATGCAACATACTCCCAGTGAAAAGTAGGGGCGCCGTTAGTACACTAAGAGAAAACACAATAAGTGTCCGGGGCCCAAGACTGTTCAATAGCCTCCCTCTATGCATAAGGGTAATTACCAATAGACCAATAGACCCCTGGCTGCCTTCAAGAGGCAGCTGGACAGATATTTAAAGTCTGTGCCGGATCACCCGGGCTGTGGTTCGTACGTTGGACTGTGTGCGGCCAGCAGTAACAGCCTCGTTGATCAGGCCCTGATCCACCGGGAGGCCTAGTAGTGGACCGGGCCGCGGGGGCGTTGATCCTCGGAATACCCTCCAGGTAGATAGGTAGACCATGGCTCTACCATGATACCATGGCTCTACTATGACACCATGGCTCTACCATGACACCATGGCTCTACTATGACAGTACCATGACACACCATGGCTCTACCATGAGAGTACCAAGACACACCATGGCTCTACCATGACAGAACTATGACACACCATGGCTCTACCATGATACACCATGGCTCTACCATGATACACCATGGTTCTACCATGACACCATGGCTCTACCATGACAGTACTATGACACACCATGGCTCTACCATGACAGTACTATGACACACCATGGCTCTACCATGACAGAACTATGACACACCATGGCTCTACCATGATACACTATAGCTCTACCATGACACCATGGCTCTACCATGACAGTACTATGACACACCATGGCTCTACCATGACAGAACTATGACACACCATGGCTCTACCATGATACACCATAGATCTACCATGACACAATGGCTCTACTATGACAGTACTATGACACACCATGGCTCTACCATGACAGAACTGTGTCACACCATGGCTCTACTATGACAGTACCATGACACACCATGGCTCTACCATGACAGAACTATGACACACCATGGCTCTACCATGACACTATGGCTCTACTATGACAGTACCATGACACACCATGGCTCTACCATGACACCATAGCTCTACCATGACACCATGGCTCTACTATGACAGTACCATGACACACCATGGCTCTACCATGACACCATGGCTCTACTATGACAGTACCATGACACACCATGGCTCTACCATGACAGTACTATGACACACCATGGCTCTACCATGACAGAACTATGACACACCATGGCTCTACCATGACACTATGGCTCTACTATGACAGTACCATGACACACCATGGCTCTACCATGACAGAACTATGACACACCATGGCTCTACCATGACACCATGGCTATACTATGACAGTACCATGACACACCATGGCTCTACCATGACACCATGGCTCATATGACAGTACCATGACACACCATTGCCTACCATGACTATATGACACACATGGCTCTACCATGACAGAACTATGACACACCATTGCTCTACCATGACAGTACTATGACACACCATGGCTCTACCATGACACACCAGGGACATGACACCATGGCTCTACTATGAAGTACTATGACACACCATGGCTCTACCATGAAAAACAACCACCATGGCTCTACCATGACACCATGGCTCTACTATGAAGTACCATGACACACCATGGCTCTTCCATGACAGTACTATGACACACCATGGCTCTACCATGACAGACTATGACACACCATGGCATACCATGACACCATGCTCTTCTATGACAGTACCATGACACACCATGGCTCTTCCATGACAGACTATGACACACCATGGCTCTACCATGACAGAACATGACCACCATGGCTTACCATGACACCATGACTCTTCTATGACAGTACCATGACACACCATGGCTCTACCATGACAGAACTATGACACACCATGGCTCTACCATGACAGTACTATGACACACCATAGCTCTACCATGACACCATGGCTCTACCATGACACATCATGGCTCTACCATGACACACCATGGCTCTACCATGACACCATGTCTCTACCATAACACACCATGACTCTACCATGACAGTTGCGTTTATTTTTTTTAAAAATTTATTCCGTCATGACTGTGAGTAACAGTGAAGCAGTGAGGTTAACAAGAGCGCTACGGTGCAGCGTTACGGTGCAACGTTACGGTGCAGCGTTACGGTGCAGCGTTACGGTGCAGTGCGTCTCCCTTGGTCTGGCTAGTAACTGGATGGGTGATCATTCTCGTGTCCCTTGTAACAACACAGGTCACAGGTCCTTCTCCATTATCATACCAACTTACGCTAAACAATCTCACTTAGTGTTTATCTAGCATACTTGTCGACAAGTCCTTCCCTCACATAGTATTTTTCTGTCATATTTTTCGACAAGTCTTGCCTTTCAGAAGTCATCAGTAACTGAATATTTTTCAGTCACATCTTTGTCTAATCGTCGAAATATTCTCTGGCGGGGTAACTTAATGATGAACACAGACTTATGAGAGTGGAGACTCCGACTCTCTGAACCACCACTGAAGTCACTAATATAACTTGAATGTCTTTCCTGGTGAGAAATACTAGTTGAGTTTACGATGGCGTCCGGAAGTACGCATGTAGAAAGCTGCACATGTTATGTAATTAAGGCGGGTTTTCCCGGCATATTATCGTCGAGGTTGAGACATATGGTGAGAGGAAATGCTGGTGGTGATAGTGAGGGTTCTCCTCTAGTGTGGCAACGTTGCTCTCTGTCTTGTCAAAGATTTTTAGATATCAAACCCCCCCCCCCTCCCTACAGTCTCATGGGTTGATAAAATAGAGTCACGGAATAATAAAACACAATATATAAACTAATTACAAAATATAAAAGAATACAGCCGGGGCTCTCTCCGATAGTGCATCAATAAGTCCGAATTTTTTATAAATGCAATTGAAAAAGTTATGATATTTATTGTTTAGAAAACCAATGAGCTGAAGAATCAGACATTTGTGCAACATTTATGATCTTTGTTGTAGAAACGTTTCTGCAGCGGCGGCGGCTTCTTCATTCCTGTAGAGAGAGAACGGTAGAAGATAAGTAGGGGTTTGAGGTGGTCAGTCCCTCAGCCTGGAGTCGACGTAGTTCAGTCATTCAGCCTGGAGTCGACGTAGTTACATAAGAACATAAGAACATAAGAAAGGAGGAACACTGCAGTAGGCCTGTTGGCCCATACTAGGCAAGTCCTTCACAATCCGTCCCACTAACAGAACACTTGCTCAGTCCAATTTTCAATGCTACCCAAGAAATAAGCTTTGACAATTCCATTCACTCATTTGCGAGTCCCACTCAAATCCAACCCCTCTCACTCATGAATTTATCCAACCTAAATTTAAAACTACCCAAGGTCCTAGCTTCAATAATCCTACTAGGCAGACTGTTCCACTCATCAACTACCCTATTTCCAAACCAATACTTTCCTATATCCTTTCTAAATCTAAACTTATCTAACTTGAATCCATTATTGCGGGTTCTCTCTTGGAGAGATATCCTCAAGACCTTATTTATATCCCCTTTGTTAATACCCATTTTCCACTTGTATACCTCGATCATGTCTCCCCTCATTCTACGTCTTACAAGTGAATGTAATTTAAGGGTCATCAATCTTTCTTCGTAAGGAAGATTTATAATGCTATGTATTAATTTAGTCATTCTACACTGAATGTTTTCTAACGAATTTATATCCATTCTGTAATATGGAGACCAAAACTGAGCCGCGTAATCAAGGTGAGGCCTTACTAATGATGTATAAAGCTGTAATATAACCTCTGGACTTCTGTTGCTAACACTTCTTGATATAAATCCCAGTAATCTATTTGCCTTATTACGTACGCTTAGGCACTGCTGTCTTGGTTTAAGGTTGCTGCTTACCATCACCCCCAAGTCCTTCTCGCAATCTGTATGGCTAAGTTCTACGTTATTTAACTTATAAGTGCTTGGGTTATGGACACTCCCGAGCTTCAGAACCTTGCATTTATCTACATTGAACTGCATCTGTAACTTTTCTGACCACGAATTAAGTTTGTCTAAATCTTCCTGAAGTTCTATGACATCAATGTTTGAATCAATTATCCTACCTATCTTCGTGTCGTCGGCGAATTTGCTCATATCACTAGTAATTCCCTCGTCAAGGTCATTGATATATATTATAAATAACAATGGGCCTAAGACTGATCCCTGTGGAACTCCACTTGTTACAAGTCCCCATTCGGATTTAACCCCATTTATGCACACTCTCTGCTTCCTATTGGTGAGCCATGACTCGATCCATGACAGCACTTTTCCCCCAATGCCATGAGCCTTACTAAAGTCTAAATAAACAATATCGAATTCTTTATCGTGATCAACAGCCTCAAAAGCTTTAGTGAAGAATGTTAACAAATTAGATAGGCAGGAACGGCCCCTCATGAATCCATGCTGAGTATCATTAATCAAATTATGGTTATCTAGATGGCTTCTAATAATATCAGCTATAATTGACTCTAGTAATTTGCCTACAATTGAGGTCAGGCTTATTGGGCGGTAATTTGACGGTAGTGACTTGTCCCCTGCTTTAAAAATAGGAATTACATTAGCCATCTTCCACATATCAGACACTACACCTGTTTGAAGAGATAAATTAAAAATGTTAGATATTGGTTCACAGAGTTCCATTTTGCATTCCTTAAGAACCCTTGTAAAAAGCTCATCAGGACCCGGCGATTTATTTTGTTTCAGTCGGTCTAGTTGTTTCATAACCATTTCGCTAGTGACTGTGATATTACATAATTTATCTTCTTCTGGGCCTCTGTAAAAATTAATTACTGGGATATTATTAATGTCTTCCTGTGTGAACACCGAGAGAAAATATTTATTAAAAATAGAGCACATATCATTCTCCTTGTCAGTAAGATGCCCAGAGTTATTTTTAAGGGGACCTATCTTATCCCTAACTTTTGTTCTAAAAACCTGGAAAAACCTTTTTGGGTTAGTTTTTGAATCCCTAGCAACTTTAATTTCATAGTCCCGTTTAGCTTTTCTTATTCCCTTTTTAACGTCCCTCTTAATGTCAGTATACTGATTTATAAGATGACCCTCACCTCTTTTTATGCGCCTATAAATTCCTTTCTTCTGCCCTAAAAGATATTTGAGCCTATTATTCATCCATTTTGGGTCATTTCTACTTGATCTAATTTCTTTATATGGGATAAATGTTCTTTGGGCAGACTGTATAGTGTTAAGAAAACTGTCATATTGATACCTCTCTTCGTCACCCCAGTCCACAGTTGATAAGTGTTCTCTAAGTCCATTATAATCTGCTAAGCGAAAATCTGGGACCGTTACTGAATTATCCCTACTATCATACATCCATTCAATGCTAAAGGTAATTAAATTGACTTGTGGTCGCTTGAGCCGAGTTCCTCTGTAATTTCTAAATTATTAACAAGGGTTTCCTTGCTTGCCAGAACCAAGTCAAGTAGGTTATTTCCCCTTGTAGGTTCTGTTACAAACTGCTTCAAAAAGCAATCCTGAACTACTTCTAAAAAGTCGTTAGATTCTAAATTCCCTGTCAAGAAATTCCAATCAATCTGACTAAAGTTAAAATCATCTAGAATTACTACGTTATCGTGCCTTGTGGCCTTAACAATTTCCTCCCAAAGTAGTCTCCCTTGTTCCCTATCTAAGTTTGGAGGTCGGTAAATCACGCCTAAAATAAATTTTTCACACCCCTCTGAAAATTCTATCCAGACAGACTCTGTATGTGTTAATTCAGACTTTATACCCGTTTTTATGCAACAATTTAAATGATCACGGACATAGAGTGCCACCCCACCCCCCTTCCCGATACTTCTGTCTACTTGGAACAATTTAAAACCCTGAATGTGACATTCGGCAGGCAAGTCCCGATTTTTCATATTAAACCATGTCTCAGTTATTGCAAAAACATCAATATTACCCGTACTTGCAACTAATCTCAACTCGTCCATCTTATTCCTAGCACTACGACTATTGGTGTAAAATATATTTAAAAACTCTCCTTTATCTTTACCCTTCCTGCTCATCTCTGTTTTTCAACTATACCTATTACTGTCCTTGTCAACTAGTGTCACTAGCATTCCACTATCCACCTTATTCTGCCTATTACTAGTTCTCCTAGAACTTATAATATTACTACACTGGGACTTCACTGTTTTCACCCCAAAACCCATACCACTAACTATTTCTAGTTTAAAGCCCTAACAGCTCCCTCCACTGCAGTTGCCAGAGCCCCCACCCCAGACCTGGATAAGTGAACCCCATCCCTGGCATACATGTCATTTCTGCCATAGAAGAGGTCCCAGTTGTCAATGAATGTTACTGCATTTTCCTTACAGTATTTGTCCAGCCAGCAATTGACACCAATTGCTCTGGACAACCATTCATTTCCAACTCCTCTCCTTGGCAAAATACCACATATGACAGGGTTCCCACCCTTCTTCCTAATTCTGTCTATTGCTGACCTGTAGCTGCTAATCAGCTCCTCACTCCTACGTCTGCCAACATCGTTGCCTCCAGCCTGGAGTCGACGTAGTTCAGTCCATCAGCCTGGAGTCTACGTAGTTCAGTCCCTCAGCCTGGAGTCTACGTAGTTCAGTCCCTCAGCCTGGAGTCGACGTAGTTCAGTCCATCAGCCTGGAGTCTACGTAGTTCAGTCCCTCAGCCTGGAGTCTACGTAGTTCAGTCCCTCAGCCTGGAGTCTACATAGTTCAGTCCCTCAGCCTGGAGTCTACGTAGTTCAGTCCCTCAGCCTGGAGTCGACATAGTTCAGTCCCTCAGCCTGGAGTCGACAATGTTCAGTCCCTCAGCCTGGAGTCGACGTAGTTCAGTCCCTCAGCCTGGAGTCGACGTAGTTCAGTCCATCAGCCTGGAGTCGACGATGTTCAGTCCCTCAGCCTGGAGTCTACGTAGTTCAGTCCCTCAGCCTGGAGTCTACGTAGTTCAGTCCCTCAGCCTGGAGTCTACGTAGTTCAGTCCATCAGCCTGGAGTCTACGTAGTTCAGTCCCTCAGCCTGGAGTCGACGTAGTTCAGTCCATCAGCCTGGAGTCTACGTAGTTCAGTCCATCAGCCTGGCGTCTACGTAGTTCAGTCCCTCAGCCTGGAGTCTACGTAGTTCAGTCCCTCAGCCTGGATTCTACGTAGTTCAGTCCCTCAGCCTGGAGTCGACGTAGTTCAGTCCCTCAGTCTGGAGTCTACGTAGTTCAGTCCCTCAGCCTGGAGTCGACGTAGTTCAGTCCATCAGCCTGGAGTCGACGTAGTTCAGTCCCTCAGCCTGGAGTCTACGTAGTTCAGTCCATCAGCCTGGAGTCGACGTAGTTCAGTCCCTCAGCCTGGAGTCTACGTAGTTCAGTCCATCAGCCTGGAGTCGACGTAGTTCAGTCCATCAGCCTGGAGTCGACGTAGTTCAGTCCCTCAGCCTGGAGTCGACGTAGTTCAGTCCCTCAGCCTGGAGTCGACGTAGTTCAGTCCCTCAGCCTGGAGTCGACGTAGTTCAGTCCCTCAGTCTTGAGACTAGTACAGCATGTGTGTGTGGAGAAGTAACTTATATATGCGGACAGCTGAGTTGCAGCAGTAGCAGACGGAGTCACCAGTGGACAATTCAACTAATGTAAGAAGGTCATGCCTGTAGGTTAGGCAAGCCTTGAAGAATTCCTTGTATCAAGATAAAGCAATATCTTGGGATCTTGATACACGGAATTCTTCAATGATTGCCTAACCTACATGCATCACCTACTTATACTAGTGGATTTTTCCACTGGTGACTCTACCTCCTACTGCTTCAACTCTCCTGTCTGCAATATATAAACCACTTATCCATGCATATGCTATACTCTCTCAAGAGTGATGGACATGTGTCTTATCAACGTGTCGATGCTGTATACCATTATCGTACTCACACTCTCAGACACTGTAACACAACGGTGTCTTGGTACAGAGGACATCTTCGACAATTTTATTTTCTGACAACTAGTTACGAGTGAGAAAGACTGGATTTAAAAGAGACCTACCCAGTAGGTTAGCTACACTACCTCTCGATAATTATATTCTTGCTTCTACTAGTGGGCCCTGTCTCTTCTGTCGTCAAGGTTTCTGCGCCTCAACTTGACAGTATACAAGTCTCCAGTCTGTTGTGTCAGCTTAACATTGTTCCAAATTATGAAACAGAACTTTTCTCCAGGCTGAGGGACTGACCACCTCAAAACTACGTCTTCAAGAGTGATGGACTGATTACGTCGTCTTTACATCTCTACTGCTTCCACTGCCTCCTCTGTATTTGACTGAAGTCCAGAGGTTATATTACAGCTTTATACATCATTAGTAAGGCCTCACCTAGATTACGCAGCTCAGTTCTGGTCTCCATATTACAGAATGGACATAAATTCGTTAGAAAACATTCAGCGTAGAATGACTAAATTATTACATAGTATTAGAAATCTTCCTTACGAAGAAAGATTGAAGATCCTTAAATTACATTCACTTGTAAGACGTAGAATGAGGGGAGACATGATCGAGGTATACAAGTGGAAAATGGGTATTAACAAAGGGGATATAAATAAGGTCTTGAGGGCATCTCTCCAAGAGAGAACCCACAGTAATGGATTCAAGTTAGATAAGTTTAGATTTAGAAAGGATATAGGAAAGTATTGGTTTGGAAATAGGGTAGTTGATGAGTGGAACAGTCTGCCTAGTAGGATTATTGAAGCTAGGACCTTGGGTAGTTTTAAATTTAGGTTGGATAAATTCATGAGTGAGAGGGGTTGGATTTGAGTGGGACTCGCACATGAGTAAATAAAATTATCAAAGCTTATTTCTTGGGTAGCATTGAAAATTAGATTGAACAAATATTCTGTTAGTGGGATGGAATGTGAAAGACCTGCCTAGTATGGGCCAACAGGCCTGCTGCAGTGTTCCTCCTTTCTTATGTTCTTATGGAAAAATAAACACATAAGCAGTATAATGTGATCCTTTATTGACAACGTTTCGCCCACGCAGTGGCCTTTATCGAGTCACAGACAGATCTACCTGGAAAATGAGCAACATGGAGATATATATAGGGTACAGTCAGGTGGAGAATGCTGGGTCAGGTGGAGAATGCTGGGTCAGGTGGAGAAAGCTGCATGTGATAGTTAATAACATTGTGTGACTTAAAGGACCTGCAGTGTACCATTCTTGAGTTCTAGGTGGGATAGCGTTGAAGAAGTTTCTTGGCAATAGGTTCAGCTATGTTGTAGAAGCCGTTGTTCTGGTTGAAGTTGTTGGATATACAGATGAGTGTGCAGTGAAGACGTGTCTTGTGTGCAGTGAAGACGTGTCTTGTGTGCCAGTGAAGACGTGTCTTGTGTGCTCTCTGTCAATCTGAAGAAGATGTCCTCTCTTGAGCTACTCTACGGGCAGCTGAAGGAAGAACTGAGGGTAGCTAAGCTTGAGATACAGCGACTGACTGAGGAAAACAAGAGGATTCGTAGTAATCCTCCTGTTGAGAATCCTCAAGCCAGGAAAGGAACCTGGACAGTGGCTAAAACGCATGGGACAAAGTTAAGGCTCAAGAGGACGGGTGGAGAGGTAGAAACAACGAAGACCCAGGAGAATGTTGTGGAAACATCGAACCCATTCTCCGTGCTACCCGATGAATGTGAGTCGACTTCTGGGAGCGTCACGACGAAAGACACAAAGGAAGGTAAAAACATTGTTGTTGTTGGGGACAGTCAGGTTAGGTACATGGATAGGGCTTTCTGTTTGATTGATAGGAGTAGGAGACAGAGGGTTTGCTTTCCTGGGGCTGGGATGGAGGATATTGTTAGCCGTCGGGACGACATCATGAGAGGTAATGGGAGCAATCCTATTATCTGTCTCAGTGCTGGAGGCAACGATGTTGGCAGACGTAGGAGTGAGGACCTGACTAGCAGGTTTAGGTCAGCAATAGACATAATTAGGAAGAAGGGTGGGAACCCTGTCATATGTGGTATTTTGCCAAGGAGAGGAGTTGAATGAATGGCTGTCCAGGGCAATTGGTGTCAATTGCTGGCTGGACAAATACTGTAAGGAAAATTCAGTAACATTCATTGACAACTGGGACCTCTTCTATGGCAGAAATGACATGTATGCCAGGGATGGGGTTCACTTATCCAGGTCTGGGGTGGGGGCACTGGCAACTGCAGTGGAGGGAGCTGTTAGGGCTTTAAACTAGAAATAGTTAGTGGTATGGGTTTTGGGGGAAAACAGAGAAGTCCCAGTGTAGTAATATTATAAGTTGTAGGAGAACTAGTAATAGGCAGAATAAGGTGGATAGTGGAAAGCTAGTGACACTAGATGACAAGGACAGTAATAGGTATAGTGGAAAACAGAGATGAGCAGGAAGGGTAAAGAGAAAGGAGGGTCTCTAAATATATATTACACCAATAGTCGTAGTGCTAGGAATAAGATGGACGAGTTGAGATTAGTTGCAAGTACGGGTAATATTGATGTTTTTGCAATAACTGAGACATGGTTTAATATGAAAAATCGGGACTTGCCTGCCGAATGTCACATTCAGGGTTTTAAATTGTTCCAAGTAGACAGAAGTATCGGGAAAGGGGTGGGGTGGCACTCTATGTCCGTGATCATTTAAATTGTTGCATAAAAACGGGTATAAAGTCTGAATTAACACATACAGAGTCTGTCTGGATAGAATTTTCAGAGGGGTGTGAAAAATTGATTTTAGGCGTGATTTACCGTCCTCCAAACTTAGATAGGGAACAAGGGAGACTACTTTGGGAGGAAATTGTTAAGGCCACAAGACACGATAACGTAGTAATTTAGGGACTTTAACTTTAGTCAGATTGATTGGAATTTCATGACAGGGAATTTAGAATCTAACGACTTTTTAGAAGTAGTTCAGGATTGCTTTTTGAAGCAGTTTGTAACAGAACCTACAAGGGGAAATAACCTACTTGACTTGGTTCTGGCAAGCAAGGAAACCCTTGTTAATAATTTAGAAATTACAGAGGAACTCGGCTCAAGCGACCACAAGTCAATTACCTTTAGCATTGAATGGATGTATGATAGTAGGGATAATTCAGTAATGGTCCCAGATTTTCGCTTAGCAGATTATAATGGACTTAGAGAACACTTATCAACTGTGGACTGGGGTGAAGAAGAGAGGTATCAATATGACAGTTTTCTTAACACTATACAGGCTGCCCAAAGAACATTTATCCCGTATAAAGAAATTAGATCAAGTAGAAATGACCCAAAATGGATGAATAATAGGCTCAAATATCTTTTAGGGCAGAAGAAAGGAATTTATAGGCGCATAAAAAGAGGTGAGGGTCATCTTATAAATCAGTATACTGACATTAAGAGGGACGTTAAAAAGGGAATAAGAAAAGCTAAACGGGACTATGAAATTAAAGTTGCTGGGGATTCAAAACTAACCCAAAAGTTTTTTCCAGGTTTATAGAACAAAAGTTAGGATAAGATAGGTCCCCTTAAAAATAACTTTGGGCATCTTACTGACAAGGAGAATGATATGTGCTCTATTTTTAATAATTATTTTCTCTCGGTTTTCACACAGGAAGACATTAATAATATCCCAGTAATTAATTTTTACAGAGGCCCAGAAGAAGATAAATTATGTAATATCACAGTCACTAGCGAAATGATTATGAAACAGCTGGACCGACTGAAACAAAATAAATCGCCGGGTCCTGATGAGCTTTTGCAAGGGTTCTTAAGGAATGCAAAATGGAACTCTGTGAACCAATATCTAACATTTTTAATTTATCTCTTCAAACAGGTGTAGTGTCTGATATGTGGAAGATGGCTAATGTAATTCCTATTTTTAAAGCAGGGGACAAGTCACTACCGTCAAACTACCGCCCAATAAGCCTGACCTCAATTGTAGGCAAATTACTAGAGTCAATTATAGCTGATATTATTAGAAGCCATCTAGATAACCATAATTTGATTAATGATACCCAGCATGGATTCACGAGGGGCCGTTCCTGCCTATCTAATTTATTAACCTTCTTCAGTAAAGCTTTTGAGGCTGTTGATCACGATAAAGAATTCGATATTGTTTATTTAGACTTTAGTAAGGCTTTTGATAGAGTACCGCACCAGAGACTGTTAAAGAAAGTGGCAGCTCATGGCATTGGGGGAAAAGTGCTGTCATGGATCGAGTCATGGCTCACCAATAGGAAGCAGAGAGTGTGCATAAATGGGGTTAAATCCGAATGGGGACTTGTAACAAGTGGTGTTCCACAGGGATCAGTCTTAGGCCCATTGTTATTTATAATATATATCAATGACCTTGATGAGGGAATTACTAGTGATATGAGCAAATTCGCCGACGACACGAAGATAGGTAGGATAATTGATTCAAACATAGATGTCATAGAACTTCAGGAAGATTTAGACAAACTTAATTCGTGGTCAGAAAAGTGGCAGATGCAGTTCAATGTAGATAAATGCAAGGTTCTGAAGCTCGGGAGTGTCCATAACCCAAGCACTTATAAGTTAAATAACGTAGAACTTAGCCATACAGATTGCGAGAAGGACTTGGGGGTGATGGTAAGCAGCAACCTTAAACCAAGACAGCAATGCCTAAGCGTACGTAATAAGGCAAATAGATTACTGGGATTTATATCAAGAAGTGTTAGCAACAGAAGTCCAGAGGTTATATTACAGCTTTATACATCATTAGTAAGGCCTCACCTAGATTACGCAGCTCAGTTCTGGTCTCCATATTACAGAATGGACATAAATTCGTTAGAAAACATTCAGCGTAGAATGACTAAATTAATACATAGCATTAGAAATCTTCCTTACGAAGAAAGATTGAAGACCCTAAAATTACATTCACTTGTAAGACGTAGAATGAGGGGAGACATGATCGAGGTATACAAGTGGAAAATGGGTATTAACAAAGGGGATATAAATAAGGTCTTGAGGATATCTCTCCAAGAGAGAACCCGCAATAATGGATTCAAGTTAGATAAGTTTAGATTTAGAAAGGATATAGGAAAGTATTGGTTTGGAAATAGGGTAGTTGATGAGTGGAACAGTCTGCCTAGTAGGGTTATTGAAGCTAGGACCTTGGGTAGTTTCAAATTTAGGTTGGATAAATTCATGAGTGAGAGGGGTTGGATTTGAGTGGGACTCGCGCATGAGTGGGTAGAATTGTCAAAGCTTATTTCTTGGGTAGCATTGAAAATTGGGTTGAGCAAATATTCTGTTAGTGGGACGGATTGTGAAGGACCTGCCTAGTATGGGCCAACAGGCCTGCTGCAGTGTTCCTCCTTTCTTATGTTCTTATGTTCTTATGTTAGGAAAGCACAAGTGGCTTCATCGTCAATACAAGCAGAAAGGTAAGGAGAGGGAGGAGTTTGAGGTTATCAGTCCCTCGGCCTGAGTCGATGTGTTCAGTCCATCATCGACTCCAGGCCGAGGACTGATAACCTCAAACTCCTCTCCTTACACCTTCTACTTTGTATTGACTGATAGCCACGTGGGCGAAACGTTTCCTCAATAAAGATACCCAAGTGTTGCATATGTGTCTAATTTAACAACTTTTCCTGTCTGTTACTGGTAATGTCCTTGATGGTGGTGGATGTGAGGTGGATACTGGAATGAGGTCTTAGAAAAATGTTGGAAACTTGTTTGGAAATGGAGTTGGTGGGAAGGACTATGTATCTCTTCCAGCAGTGTCTTCTCTGGGTGTGTTGAAGATGTTTAATGCCCGTCGTCTGCAGTCTCTAATGAAGTGACGAGGATAGTGAAGTTTGGAAAAACTTGTTCAATGAGGGAGCATTCTTCTTCAAGGAACTCACTGTTGCAGATTCTGAGTGCGCGCAGGAAAAGCTCCATAATTACACCACGTTTAATTTTGGTGTCGTGGTGAGAGTAGAAGTGGAGAAGATCGTGTTGATTGGTAGGTTTTGATAGACTTTAAAACGAAGTTCATGGTCTTGATCTGACGACTCAAGAAATGCCTGTGTTCAACACCGAAATTTACACAACCATTTAATCAACTACAGAAACGCAAGACTCATCGCCAGAGAAGACAACACGCAATACCGAAGAATCCTAGAATCATCACTCATCTGTATATCCAACAACTTCAACCAGAACAACGGCTTCTACAACATAGCTGAACCTATTGCCAAGAAACTTCTTCAACGCTATCCCACCTAGAACTCAAGAATGGTACACTGCAGGTCCTTTAAGTCACACAATGTTATTAACTATCACATGCAGCTTTCTCCACCTGACCCAGCATTCTCCACCTGACCCAGCATTCTCCACCTGACTGGGTACCCTATATATATCTCCATGTTGCTCATTTTCCAGGTAGATCTGTCTGTGACTCGATAAAGCACTGCGTGGGCGAAACGTTGTCAATAAAGGATCACATTATACTGCTTATGTGTTTATTTATCCATTGTGTCGGTATTTTATACCATTTATTTCCTTATGTTCTTATAAGCCTACTATGTAAGCGAAACGTTTCGAAATAAAGATACCTAACTGTTGCACATGTGTCTTTTCATATTGTCATTATTATATACCATTATTACATTCGGACCATGTCATACAGTGTCAGCTACTAGGGTCAGGCAACCATCTGGCTTAAAACGTCAACCCATCCAATGCGATCAGTGGCTCTCCACTCGGCAAGGCTTGTGTGGATGGGGTATCCATCCAGAAAGAACTGGCCAGTTCTTTCTGGCCAGGAATTTACCACTTGGTTCCATTCAAGTGTTAGGTAAGTGGAATGTTGTCTGTTGGGAGGTCCGCTCCTCGATCATTGCAGCTGCCTGTCATTATGGCAGAATCAGTCCTATTTCCTCATCCCTCACAGGTGATGAGATTCATACACACAACCCGCACATATAAAAAGAGAGGAGCTTACGACGACGTTTCGGTCCGACTTGGACCATTTACAAAGTCACACTAACACAATGGACGAATGAATGAATGAATAAGTTCAGGTAAGATCCCAATGGGATGAGCGGGGAAGACGGTACAGACGAAGAATAGCGCTAGAGAGGAGTCTTCTTAGTCGTAGAAATAGAGCCAGGGCTTAACCCAGCAGCTAAGGCGATCGTGGGGCAGACTTGAGAACAGGAATAGCAGGCCTCCTGTTGGTGAGACTTCTGTGGGGTGAGCGGGAGGACGGAACAGCCGAAGATTAGCGCTAGAGGAGTGTAGAAATTGAGCCAGGGCTTAACCCAGCAGCTAAGGCGAAAGTGGGTCAGAGGGGCGAACAGCTCAAGGTACCTGACATAGAATCAAAAGGTTATTTGTAAATAGGGTTAGGAGCAGGTTCATACAAAGAATAGAAAAGGTTGTGTTGGTTTGTGGGTCTACGAATGTCTTCGCAGGGAGAGAGGTCCAGTAGTCATGTCGTGTCTCAAGTTTGTCTATCTGTCTGTCACTGAGAGTCTTCCAGTACAGATTCAGCGCAGATGTCTAGGAAAGGAGCACTGCAATGAAGCTGGCGGCCCGCATAGGGTAAGGACAAGAAAACAGAGGGGGAAAATGAAAATAAAATAAAGAAGGACAAATACAAGGCAAAATAAAAGAAATAAAACCCAGAGGAAAGGAGAAAGAGGAGAAGGGGGAAGAGATAGAAGAGGAAGGAATCAGGTTAAGTCACGGGTGTTCTGAAGTTTGGAGCATTTAACAATGTAATGGGAGAGGAAAGCATCTACGGAGACAAAGCCAGGGCTAAGATTCATACAGGGAAAGTTGTGTATAAGGGAGGATTCAAAACCCGGGTTTTCTTTTTTTCTTTTTCTTTATTTTATTTTCATTTTTTCCCCTCTGTTTTCTTGTCCCTTCCCTATGCGGCCGCCAGCTTCATTGCAGTGCTCCTTTCCTAGAATATGACTGACTCCACTACTACTACTACCACTACTACCTTCATTATTACCCTCCACCACTGTCTTGTGCCCCCGTCTGCCTGCCTATAAATACCCCTTTACCTGTCCATTGTGTTAGTGTAAATGGTCCAAGTCGGACCGAAACGTCGTCGTAAGCTCCTCTTTCCATATGTGCGGGTTTGTGTGTATTGTTCCAGTCACGGTATTGTGCCTTTTTGTTATTGATGAGATTCATTGTGGGTTGCTATTGAGCGGAAGGGACGACAGCTGCGATCATGGCATAATAACACACAAAATGCGTGATAAAGGAATAACAAGAAAAGGGGTAGATGGATCTATAACTTCCAACAAATGGAACACAAAGAGCAATAGTAAACAGTAAAGTCAGAGGCGGCTACAGTGAAAAGCTCTGTTCCACAAGGTATAGTACTCTGCTCCCATCCTTTTCATCATCCTCATATTTGACATAGATAGCGATTGTCACAGCACTGTGTCCTCATTTTGATGATAGGGAATTTTCATGGAAGTCATCCATCGAGGACACCAAAGCCCAAGCGGACATTAACTAAGACTATAAATGCCTGCAGAAAACAATATGAAGTTCATGAAGAGAAATTTCAATTACTTTGATATAGAAAACTCGAGGAAATAAAAAATTAATTGGAGTATAAAACAAATTCCAACCACACAATAGAGCAAAAACTATTGTGAAGGACCTGGGAGGATAATCTCAGAGAATCTCACTGTCAAAGACCACAACACTGTTTCATCACATCCAGGAAATGATAGGATGGATAATGAGAACCTTCAAGAGTAGGGATGCCAAGTCAAGATGATTCTCTTCAAATTGCTTGTTTTCTCTAGGCTGGAATATTGTTGTACGCTAAGGGCCCCCTTTCAAGGCAGGCGAAAATGCAAACCTGAAAAATATACTGAGAACTTTCACTACACATAAAAGTACAATAAAGCACCTAAATTACTGGGAACGGTTGAAGACCCGACTTGTACTCCTTGGAACGCAGGCGAGAAAGATACATGATAATATATACTTGGAAAATCTTTGAGGGACTAATACAAAATCTACACACGGAAATCATTTCTGAAAGAAAAAGACTCAGCAGGCGTTGAATATCCCCCAATGAAAATCAGGGTGCCATGAGTACACTAAGAGACAACACAATAAGTGGCAGGGGCCCAAGACTGTTCAACTCCCTTCCAGCATACATAAGAAGGATAAATTGTATGTATGGAACATAAGAGGGATTACCAATAGACCCTGGCTGTCTTCAAGAAGGCGCTGGACAGGCACCTAAAGTCAGTACCGATCGCCAGGCTATGGTTCGTATGTGGGTTTTTGGTGCAGCCAGGAAAGCCTGGTTGATCAGGCTCTGATCCACCACGAGGCCTGGTCATGGACGGGCTGGGGGCGTTGACACCCAGAACACCCTCCAGATATACCTAAGTCTCTCAACTCCCCTTCATTGCAATTCCCTTCCTTAAATCACTTGTTAAAGCAACTGTTCAATAAGAAATTTCTCACCTAGCTGGTAGTAACAGTTATCCGTTATATTCACTGATGGATTCAAACAGGAGTCTTCTGGCAGGGCTGCATCTGCCTTGTTCCACCTCCCTAGTTAAGAACAATAATAAATTTGTTGAACTAGGCATAAGAAAACAACTGGACGTCTACACTGAAAACTGAATTGTTTAACCAATGGCGCAAAGCGCCATCTCACCTTCAAGGACCATAACACCGTAGCAATTGCATCTAAAAAAAATGACAGGATGGATAATGAGAACCTTAAAAACCAGGGATGCAAGCCCATGTTGACACTTTACAGATCGCTTGTTCTATCTAGGCTGGAATATTGTTACACTAACTGCACCTTTCAAGGAGGGTGAAATTGCTGACCTTGAAAATGTGCAGAGAACCTTCACGCACGCATAACTGCGATAAACCACCTCAATTACTGGGAATGCTTGAAGTTCCTAAACCTGTACTCTCTAGAATGCAGGCGGGGGAGTACATTATTATATACACATGGAAAATTCTCGAGGGATTAGTACCAAACTTGCACACGAAAATCACTCCCTAGAAAGCAAAAGACTCGGCAGGCGATGTAACATCCCCCAATGAAGAGCAGGGGTGCCACTAGCACGTTGAGGGACAACACAATAAGTGTCAGGGCCCAAGACTGTCAACTGCCTCCCAGCATACATCAGGGGATTACCAACAAACCCCTGGCTGTCTTCAAGCAGGCACTGGAGAGGCACCTAAAGTCGGTACCTGACCAGCCAGGCTGTGGGTTCGTACGTGGACCGCGTGCGGCCATCAGTAACAACCTTGTTGATCAGGCTCTGGTCCAACATGAGGCCTGGTCACAGACCGGGGCCCCGGGGGCGTTGACCCCTGGAATTCTCTCCCGGTAAAACTCCAGGTATAATGTGTGTCATAATATTTTTCATCATTTGGTGGGGGCACTTTCTGGTGGGTGGCCCTTTTTGGTTGGGGACCGGGGTGGTCCTGGGGACCCCCCCTAGTAATATACAAAGTGGCGTGTACTTATATTAATGTACATTTTATGAAGTAGATATTACAAGATGGCAATAATATGCCTAGGTATGCCTAGGCTTTTCAGACAGTCTTATGATAGGTCTTACTCAATAGTGACACAATGATTATACTGATAGTAAGGTTAGGTAATTGTAGTGATTAACTAGGTTTACAAAATTGAGGTACTGAAATTCAAACATTTTAGAATTTAACAATTAGTTTAAAGAATTTAACAATTAGTTTATATATTAAAGGTAAAGGTGATGTATTGGCATAATACGTTTCTATATTGGAGTGTCGCTTAAAGCAACACTACTACTAAAACCGCCGTTTCTGTCAGGGTGCCTTGGTTCATTTTCTCTGTTCTTCAGCACTGAGCTCAGTCCGGCCTTTTAACGCCCCCTGCCCTTTGGGGTTTATCATCCCAATCGCTCAATGGATGTTGCACTGACCTGCCTCAGCGTAGCGGCTCATCTGCACTGCCTTCGTATGGGCGGACTCCGGGCCGTCCTGCCCGTGGTGTTCCTCTCAGCCTGAGACGGTGGGGCACTTCCTGCTACAGTGGAAATAAGTCACTTTGTCTGACTTTTTGGGGGGTTTTCCTAGGTAATTTACACTATGTATGATAATTATACACGTGTACCTGTGCCAAATACACCTACTTGCTTATGGTGCCCCGATACCACCAGCACGGACTCTCCTCTGAGCGGCCTAAGCTAACGGGTGTAGTTCTTGACCTTAGTAACCTCTATAATAAATAATATAATAATAATATCTTTATTTCTACAAGTACATGTACAAGGTATACAGGCCTAGCTGACATCAATTACATACTACTATACATAAAGCCGCTTGTTATACAGAGCATTTCGGGCAAATTAGGTCAGTTTTGTCCCGGGATGCGACTCACCAGTCGACTAACATCCAAGGACCCATTTTTCTGATAAGTGAACATAGACAACCGGTTAAAGAAACACGCCCAATATTTCTACCCTCGCCGGGGAAACGAACCCAACCCTCAATAGGCAGAGGTTTGACCCTCCAGACCGCAGATCATGCACGGGGGGTTTTCACTCAGCTGATCGAGACGTGCTTTTTTAAGGCTCCTCAGTTGTTTGTTGGTGGTGACGGTCCTGTTTAGGCTCTTCACTATATATTTTTCTTGTGTGCATGTGCTTCTAGTAATTTCTTCATATCAAGCAGTGTTATTTGACCCATTTCTGGAGAGTTTGCCTGGGATGTCGTTCGCCCCTATGGGGAACCCCTCTGGCCCATACTCATTTGACACCTGTTTCCTCGCCTCTGGACCATTATATGGATATTGTGTCCCCTGCTGGGGTTTATAAACGGGCCCTTGAGGTTGATGATGGGGCAACCCCTGTCTAGCCAAGGCCACAACTTCTTGTCTGGGCTGTGTTTCTTC